>CM042870.1:0-145000 GCA_023658055.1 Thaleichthys pacificus | reverse complement strand
AGATGCGTTTCCTGCAGAGAGAGACAACACATGAGGCTTGTAGAAGAGAGACAGAGTGTGTGAGAGAAAGAAATAGCTAAATAGAGAGAACAGAGAATAAGAGGGGCAGGATGTATAAAGTATGAGAGACAGACAGCAAAGTGACATCTTCTGCCGTCTGGTCGCTCGTGACACAGTGTGACAACAGAGACAGTATTGTACCACAGCCTCCTGCGGTTTACAACATTCAGTGAGTTTCTCTCCGTCAACATCAGCGAGAGCCATAACATTCACATTCACTCGTTGCGTTTGTTTTCAGCATAATTACATCATTAGGCTAGGGGCAGAAGACGTGCCTATTTTTACCCACAATAACTTCGAGCAGCAACGGGTAGAGTGCAGCATTACTGTACAGCCGCTACATCAACTCTTGTATCGCTAGCTAACATATTCCCCCGTTACTTTGAAAGTGAAACATGTAAAGGCACTGAGAGGCACTTTTACACACACATCTGGAGGCCGGGCAGAAAGCGAAGCTGACTAACTTCTTCCGGCAATAGCAAACGTCATAGGACAGGACCTGAGTGACATCATAGGACAGGACCTGAGTGACGTCATAGGACAGGACCTGAGTGACATCATAGGACAGGACCTGAGTGACGTCATAGGACAGGACCTGAGTGACGTCATAGGACAGGACCTGAGTGACGTCATAGGACAGGACCTGAGTGACGTCATAGGACAGGACCTGAGTGATGTCATAGGACAGGATAGGACAGGACATGAGTGATGTCATAGGACAGGACCTGAGTGACGTCATAGGACAGGACCTGAGTAGGCACAGCAAGAAGCTGATGACACGTTACTGCAGAGCACCGCTGGGCCGCTTTGTGTGACAGCATGTTGTCATGACGACCCTGACGCAGGCCCGATCGGAACCCTTGAAAGCAGGGAGCGGAGTAGCGCTGAAAGGATTTCATGATTTCAATAAGATGGACCCCAGGAGGCAGCTGGAGAGGTGAGGAGAATGTGATGGAGTCAGGAGGAGAATGTGATGGAGTCAGGAGGAGAATGTGATGGAGTCAGGAGGAGAATGTGATGGAGTCAGGAGGAGAATGTGATGGAGTCAGGAGGAGAATGTGATGGAGTCAGGAGGAGAATGTGATGGAGTCAGGAGGAGAATGTGATGGAGTCAGGAGGAGAATGTGATGGAGTCATGGGCGTCAGGGGTGTCGATTCAGACGGAGACTCATATTCACTTAGCCCCTAATTCTCTCCACATACCCATCCTCCGTCAGTCTCTGCTGCTAGGATGTCCCTCTCCACTTCAGCACCACGGAGAGCCTAACCCCTAACCCTCCATCTCTAAATATTATAACTTCCTATTGGGGAGGGTTCTTAACAACTCTGTAGTACCATGACCACGTAAAGATAGATGTATGGCTGCAGCGTTCCAATTCCGCTTGTGGACATAAATCACAGAGCAGAAGCTCCCCCCCCCCTCGCACCCATTAAAGTGCATTTACATTTCATGCTAATGAGATAACCCTAACCCTGATGAGATAACCCTAACCCTGATGAGATAACCCTAACCCTGATGAGATAACCCTAACCCTGATGAGATAACCCTAACCCTGATGAGATAACCCTACCCATGCTAATGAGATAACCCTAACCCTGGTGAGATAACCCTAACCCTGGTGCGATAACCCTAACCCTGATGAGATAACCCTAACCCTGATGAGATAACCCTAACCCTGATGAGATAACCCTACCCATGCTAATGAGATAACCCTAACCCTGATGAGATAACCCTAACCCTAATGAGATAACCCTAACCATGGTGAGATAACCCTAACCCTGGTGAGATAACCCTAACCCTGGTGAGATAACCCTAACCATGGTGAGATAACCCTAACCCTGGTGAGATAACCCTAACCCTGGTGAGATAACCCTAACCCTGGTGAGATTCTGTGTGCAGGATGTGAGGAGGGCTCCCACGCATGCTAATGAGGAACAGCTGATTGGCCGGCAGCTGATTGGCCGGCAGCAGTTCTGCCCTTTGGTCCAGCCTCACAGACTAGCCTGCTGGGTCCCCTGCATCACACCCATTGGTTTCTGGACCCTCCTGACCCACCCGTATAAGCGTGATATGTATTCTGATTGGCTCAGCCAGCTGTCGGTTGTCTGTAGTTGGCTCAGCGTTAAACGGAGCGCCGGGGCTTCAAACACAACCGGAGCTCAGCAGAGTGCTGGCAGTATGCCCACGCCAGGGGCTCACACACACACACAGATGTACACACACACACACAGATGTACACACACACACAGAGCGCTGGCAGTGTGCCCACGAGAGGAGCACACACACACAGAGATATACACACACACACAAATGCAGAATCACACAAAGGCATTCTATCACTTCCAGTTTGTCTGCTATGGCAGTCTCATGAAGACACGCACAGACCATGTACAGTACATGTGTGTACAACTGGGTTAACCCTAACCCTAACCCAACTGGCCATCTCAGAAACAGACATAATTCAGAACGCACACTCAACATGACATGGATGCCATCCATTACTACCTGGGCTGTGTGTGTGGGTATCTACATGTGTGTGTGTGTGTGTGAGACAGTGTTAAAGAGCGTGTGGAGGTAAAGATATGAATGAACATCCCTGCATGTCTCCACCTGCTGTCTGGCCAGGCAATGTCAGACCTGATGCAAGTGCACCAGTCAGCCACCAGGTGGCGCATGCTAGCTCTGCAGGGATGCAGGTGCACCAGTCAGCCACTAGGTGGCGCATGCTAGCTCTGCAGGGATGCAGGTGCACCAGTCAGCCACCAGGTGGCGCATGCTAGCTCTGCAGGGATGCAGGTGCACCAGTCAGCCACCAGGTGGCGCATGCTAGCTCTGCAGGGATGAGAGGCGCGAGACGGCTCAATCTGTTAATCTGTGAGACTCAAGCAGCAACCTGGCAGCGCTATACACACACACACACAGGAACAGGTCCAGTTTCCAGTTGGTTTCTCTCCGTGAACCTCCCAGTCAGGTGTTTGAGACAGTGTGTCTGACACACACACATCACATACTAACTCATATACTGACACACACACACACATCACATACTAACTCATATACTGACACACACACACACATCACATACTAACTCATCTACTGACCCACACACACACACACACTAGTATAACAATGGCCGACAATCAACTGCATTTAGTAAATCAATACACATCAATTTTACAGAGGCAATATAATTAATAATAGAGAAATCTCTGGGGTTTTTCTGAGTGTGTGTGTGACACAGAGAGGGAAAGTTTGTGTGAGAGTGTGACTCCTCCATCACCCCTTCCACTTCCCCCACAAGCTTTTGTGTGTAGAGGGCTTCAGATCATTCCCAAGGCCCTCTACACACTCTCCCCTCTCTCTCTTCTTCCCCCAGCTCTCCCTCCCTCCCCTCTCTCTCTTTTTATTTCTCTCTTCACTTGAAGGTAAACAGTCACCACAGTGAAGACATGAGTAGCCAGCCAGGCAACCAGCCAGCTAACCAAACAGATAGACAGACAGCATCCAGCCAGGCACAGACATACTGACAGACAACCAGGCATCCAGCCAGGGTGCTGACCTGCTCTCTGCACCAGCAGCGTGGCCTCTGCCCCCACAGGACAGTCCTTCAGCAGCTCCACCACGCGGCCGTGTCCAGCCCCCGCCACCGTCTGACGGTTCACCTCCAGAATCAGGTCGCCCTCGATCAGCCCCATTGCACCCTGGGAACCGGGCTCCAGAACCTGCACACATGCGAGCAGACAACACCCGCACACACATGAGTCAGAGTCTGCTGGTGCGTGGAGGAGGTAACCTCACGAGTCAGAGTCTGCTGGTGCATGGGGGAGACTAACACGTCACCTGCTTTACTCGCTGCCCAGTTGGACTGTCGGCGATGGTGAACCCAAATCCCTCCGCTCCCTTCACCATGGTAACGGTCAGCAGCTCCGCCCCCGGCCCTGTGACTCCGCCGGCCATACCGGTCGCCCCCGATGACGCCATGGAGACATTGTCATCGTGCGGGGTGAGGGCGGGGCCTGTGCCAGGAGTGGTGGGGGGCAGGGAGGAGCCGTCCAGGTGAGTGTCCCCAGGGTGCGGGGGGGGCATGGCCAGGGCCTGGGGGGGCAGCTGGGAGCTCAGCGACAGGTACTCCAGGTAGGGGTCGTAGCCCCCGCGGCCATTAACCACTAGGGGGCGATGTTCCAGGCCGATGGGCGTCATAGAGGCAGCGGCCGCAGCGGCGTTGGGGTCCTCGGGGTCGAAGGGCAGAGGGTAACCCCGGCACAGCACCAGGGTCACACTCTGCCCGATGGGCACAGACTGGAACAGCTTGACCACGTCCGCGTGGGTGGTGCCCAGCACGCAGATGTCATTGATGTACACAATGACATCACCTGGAGGGGAGAGGCACGCAGGGTTAGAGGGTGAGGGGAGGGGTGAAGTGTGTGTGAGTGAGTGTGTGTGAGTGTGTGTATGAGTGTGTGTGTGTGTATGAGTGTGTGTGTGTGTATGAGTGTGTGTGTGTGTATGAGTGTGTGTACGAGTGTGTGTGTGTGTGTGTGTGTTAGAGCCCGACCGATATATCGGCGGGCCGATATTATCGGCCGATATTGGGCATTTTCCAAACTATCGGTATCGGCATTAAAATGGCCGATAAATGAATGTTTTTTTCTTTTTTTTTTCAAGGGACTTTAAGTTTCATATCTTAAGTTTGTATTTTTAGACATTTTATTTATCATTTATCAGAAACTGCATTAACATATTATTTTAGTGAGGAAATAATAACAGGAGTCAGATGGCTGAGCAGTGAGGGAATCGGGCTATTAATCAGAAGGTTGCTGGTTCGATTCCATGCCATGTCAAATGACGTTGTGTCCTTGGGAAGGCACTTAACCCTACTTGCCTCGGGGAATGTCCCTGTACTTAGTCGCTCTGGATAAGAACTTCTGCTAAAAGTGACTAAATGTAAACTACAAATAACTACTGTAAGGGAAATCAGTTTGTTTTGTTACGCGTTTCTGGATTTTTAAAATATTTTTTTATATCGGCCGATATCGGAATATCAGATTTTTAAATCACCAAATATTTGGATCAGTATCGGCCTTAAAAATCCTTTATCGGTCGGCTCTAGTGTGTGTATGAGTGTGTGTATGAGTGTGTGTGTGTGTATGAGTGTGTGTGTGTATGAGTGTGTGTGTGTGCAACAGGGTCAGAGTAAGGCCAGTGCCTTGGTGAGTCTCTGTGGATAGAGTTCCCTGGCATTCACAGGTCTGTCACCATCATGCCAACCTGGCAGGAGTGAATATGCACACAAACTGAGGACATGCATCCCCGTGTTTTCCCTGACCCTAACCCTTTTCTCTGGGGTTTGGAACATGCTGGCCCGTTCAGGACATTGTGTGTATGTAAGAGAGAGAAAGAAAGAGAGAGAGAGAGAGAGCAGTAGTTTGTTTGAATTTGTGTTATTCAGAGGACAGAGTCTTCCATAGCTGGAGTCAGGGTCACAGGCCATCAAGCTGCCTCAAATCCTCCATTTCACACTTCTGGAGGCATTCACACACACACGCACACACGCACGCACACACACGTTACTCTGACAGCATCGCTGCATGGCTCAAATAGGCCAGCTAATCTCTTTTAGGGTTGGTGTGTGTGTGTGTGTGTGCTTTGGCAATGTCATACAGAGAGGGAGCAGAAGAAATCAGGACAGAGAAATATGGAGGGGTAGAAAAAATATCAGAGAAGAGGAGGGAGGAAAAAGAGAATGCACAGAGAAAGAGCGCTAGAGAAAACAGGCAGAGAAAGAGAGTAATCCAGTTGGTGTAGGTGAAGAGTAGGGGAAGAGTAGGGGAGAGAGAGCCAGTGGCGCAGAGACAACCAGAGACGATAGACAGAAAGAGAGAAAGTACCGGTATCCATCTTGCCATCCTGTGCAGCAGGTCCCTCTGGTATCACACTTTTCACCTGCAGGAACTCATCAGGCTCGTCTCCTCCAATGATGGTAAAGCCGAAGCCCATGTTGCTCTTCTGCAGTGCCGTTGACAGGAAGTTCCCTTTCAGCTGGGTGGGGTCCCGAGTGAAGGGGGGTCTCTCTGCAGGGAGGGAGTTGAAGCAGCAAGTTAGAATGTGTGTATGTGCGTGCATGCGTTTGTGTGCAACTCTGTATATGCTAGGCAGTGGTAAGGGTTAGGGTTACCTCTGTATATGCTAGGCAGTGTTAAGGGTTAGGGTTACCTCTGTATATGCTAGGCAGTGGTAAGGGTTAGGGTTACCTCTGTATATGCTAGGCAGTAGTTAGGGTTAGGGTTACCTCTGTATATGTTAGGCAGTGTTAAGGGTTAGGGTTACCTCTGTATATGCTAGGCAGTGGTAAGGGTTAGGGTTACCTCTGTATATGCTAGGCAGTAGTAAGGGTTAGGGTTACCTCTGTATATGCTAGGCAGTAGTAAGGGTTAGGGTTACCTCTGTATATGCTAGGCAGTGGTAAGGGTTAGGGTTAGGGTTACCTCTGTATATGCTAGGCAGTGGTAAGGGTTAGGGTTAGGGTTACCTCTGTATATGCTAGGCAGTGGTAAGGGTTAGGGTTACCTCTGTATATGCTAGGCAGTAGTTAGGGTTAGGGTTACCTCTGTATATGCTAGGCAGTGGTAAGGGTTAGGGTTACCTCTGTATATGCTAGGCAGTAGTTAGGGTTAGGGTTACCTCTGTATATGCTAGGCAGTGGTAAGGGTTAGGGTTACCTCTGTATATGCTAGGCAGTGGTAAGGGTTAGGGTTACCTCTGTATATGCTAGGCAGTAGTAAGGGTTAGGGTTACCTCTGTATATGCTAGGCAGTAGTAAGGGTTAGGGTTACCTCTGTATATGTTAGGCAGTGTTAAGGGTTAGGGTTACCTCTGTATATGCTAGGCAGTGGTAAGGGTTAGGGTTACCTCTGTATATACTAGGCAGTGGTAAGGGTTAGGGTTACCTCTGTATATACTAGGCAGTGGTAAGGGTTAGGGTTACCTCTGTATATGCTAGGCAGTGGTAAGGGTTAGGGTTAGGGTTACCTCTGTATATGCTAGGCAGTGGTAAGGGTTAGGGTTACCTCTGTATATGCTAGGCAGTGGTAAGGGTTACCTCTGTATATGCTAGGCAGTGGTAAGGGTTACCTCTGTATATGCTAGGCAGTGGTAAGGGTTAGGGTTAGGGTTACCTCTGTATATGCTAGGCAGTGGTAAGGGTTAGGGTTAGGGTTACCTCTGTATATGCTAGGCAGTGGTAAGGGTTAGGGTTAGGGTTACCTCTGTATATGCTAGGCAGTGGTAAGGGTTACCTCTGTATATGTTAGGCAGTGTTAAGGGTTAGGGTTACCTCTGTATATGCTAGGCAGTGGTAAGGGTTAGGGTTACCTCTGTATATACTAGGCAGTGGTAAGGGTTAGGGTTACCTCTGTATATGCTAGGCAGTGGTAAGGGTTAGGGTTACCTCTGTATATACTAGGCAGTGGTAAGGGTTAGGGTTACCTCTGTATATACTAGGCAGTGGTAAGGGTTAGGGTTAGGGTTACCTCTGTATATGCTAGGCAGTAGTAAGGGTTAGGGTTACCTCTGTATATACTAGGCAGTGGTAAGGGTTAGGGTTACCTCTGTATATGCTAGGCAGTGGTAAGGGTTAGGGTTAGGGTTACCTCTGTATATGCTAGGCAGTGGTAAGGGTTAGGGTTACCTCTGTATATGCTAGGCAGTGGTAAGGGTTAGGGTTACCTCTGTATATGCTAGGCAGTGGTAAGGGTTAGGGTTACCTCTGTATATGCTAGGCAGTGGTAAGGGTTAGGGTTAGGGTTACCTCTGTGTATGCTAGGCAGTGGTAAGGGTTAGGGTTACCTCTGTATATGCTAGGCAGTGGTAAGGGTTAGGGTTAGGGTTACCTCTGTATATGCTAGGCAGTGGTAAGGGTTAGGGTTACCTCTGTATATGCTAGGCAGTGGTAAGGGTTAGGGTTACCTCTGTATATGCTAGGCAGTGGTAAGGGTTAGGGTTAGGGTTACCTCTGTATATGCTAGGCAGTGGTAAGGGTTAGGGTTAGGGTTACCTCTGTATATGCTAGGCAGTGGTAAGGGTTAGGGTTACCTCTGTATATGCTAGGCAGTGGTAAGGGTTAGGGTTACCTCTGTATATGCTAGGCAGTGGTAAGGGTTAGGGTTAGGGTTACCTCTGTATATGCTAGGCAGTGGTAAGGGTTAGGGTTAGGGTTACCTCTGTATATGCTAGGCAGTGGTAAGGGTTAGGGTTACCTCTGTATATGCTAGGCAGTGGTAAGGGTTAGGGTTAGGGTTACCTCTGTATATGCTAGGCAGTGGTAAGGGTTAGGGTTAGGGTTACCTCTGTATATGCTAGGCAGTGGTAAGGGTAAGGGTTAGGGTTACCTCTGTATATACTAGGCAGTGGTAAGGGTAAGGGTTACCTCTGTATATGCTAGGCAGTGGTAAGGGTAAGGGTTAGGGTTACCTCTGTATATGCTAGGCAGTGGTAAGGCAGACAGACCCTGACTCTGCATCTGCTGCTGTTCCATCCTCCTCTTGGCCTCTAGAACCGGGTTCTCAAACTGGGTTCTCCTGTTGATGTGGCTGTATAACATGGAACAGCCGCAGATGGAAACGTTCAAAGAGAACACATAAAGAGAGAACCATTAGAGCTTCACCGGGAAAGGGAAGAACACCATGGAACCATGACAATGTTCTGTCTGACGCTTCCTTCTAAGGTTCCTTATTTAAAGGAAGTTTAAAAAGGAAGGAAGGTGACGTTAACTTACTCGACGTAGTAGCTGCCGTAGACGGGGTCATCTATCTTCTCCCAGCCATACGGGAGCTCTGGAGAGAGAAAGAGAGAGATTGAAATACACAGGAAGGAAAGGAAGAACAGGGAAAAGGGGTGACAGAGACAGAACATTAGGGGAGAGGGAGTGTTCCAGAGTTGTAGAGGAAGGATAGAGAACATGGAGGACAGAGTGAAGTGAACAGGTGCAGCATGGTTTGAGCAGCTGAAAGGAAACATCAGAGCCAATCAAATCAATTGATGATTCTGGCAGAATCCCCCCCACCTCCTCCCTCTATCTCTCACTCTCTATCAAACCTCTCTTTCTCTCTTCCTCCCCCGTTTGCTCCTTCCTGCCTTTCCTCTGGTCTCTTTCTCCATATATCTGCTTCTCTCTCTCTCTCTCTCTCTCTCTCTCTCTCTCTCTCTCTCTCTCTCATATCCCTCCCTCCCTACAGTTCTGTTAACACCCTTTCCTCCTTTCTCTCCTCTTTTCATCCCTCCATTTCCTGGTCTATCTATCCTGTTGCCAGAAACACAACTGGGTCAGGTTACTTCTCTTATTCATCTCCTTTCCTCCACATGTACACACACACTCAGTCCTGACTATGTTATGTAAACTCTATAACACACTATAATGTGTTTAATATTATTGAAAGTTTATGTTTACGTTTAGTAAATAATTGTTTCGCCTATGTAATCTAACACAGACAGAACCGTAACACATCAGTAGAATAGTATTTGTTTATGGAACATTAGCATTTAAAGGATGTTCACAGACTTTTGTTTAAAGAACTGTATACATAAAGGTGTCAACACGAGGCTTCACTGTCAGCCATTTTTGTTGGCCAAAATGTAGTAATTATCGGTAAATACTGCTTTGTGTGTGTGTCAATGTGTATGGAGTGGGGGAGTGGGGTTGAAGACTATAATCACATGTCCTCTCCTTCTTTAGCTGGCCTCACTACCACTAACACATCACACATCTTACACACACATTCTGCCTCTTTCCCTGCCTCTCTCCTTCCTCTCTGCCTGCCTCTCTCCTCTCTGCCTGCCTCTCTCCTTCATTTCTGCCTGCCTCTCTCCTTCCTCTCTGCCTGCCTCTCTGCCTGCCTCTCTGCCTGCCTCTCTCCTTCCTCTCTGCCTGCCTCTCTCCTTTATCTCTGCCTGCCTCTCTCCATCTCTGCCTGCCTCTCTCCTTTATCTCTGCCTGCCTCTCTCCTTCATCTCTGCCTGCCTCTCTCCTTCCTCTCTGCCTGCCTCTCTCCTTCATCTCTGCCTGCCTCTCTCCTTCATCTCTGCCTGCCTCTCTCCTTCATCTCTGCCTGCCTCTCTCCTTCATCTCTGCCTGCCTCTCTCCTCTCTGCCTGCCTCTGTCCTCTCTGCCTGCCTCTCTCCTCTCTGCCTGCCTCTCTCCTCTCTGCCTGCCTCTCTCCTCTCTGCCTGCCTCTCTCCTCTCTGCCTGCCTCTGTTGTTGGTCCACCACCTTAAACAGCTGCCCCTCCCCTCGCCACGGAAGGGAGACAGTTTCCATGGTAACCACCAGAGGAAGTTTTCTCCTGAGCTGAGGGCTCTTCTGCCTCTAAAACAGAGTGTGTGGTCTATGGTTGTGTTTGTGTGTGTACAGTATGTTTGGTCTATGTGTATTCAGTAGGCTTGGTCTGTGTGTGTATATTGTGTATGATTTAAGATGTCATTCATATTGGATGCATGTCAATGAGTGGAATCCACTCTGCTGCAAAAGTAAATCAATTAACCCCCTCCCACACAAACATGTCGTCCCCCCGTCCCCCCCCGCCACACCACACACACACACTCATCCAAACAGAGAGGTATCATCCTGTGCATCTAAATTCGGGCCTTGGGTATGCAGGGATACTGTATGTATGGTTAATGTGTGTGTATGTGTGACTATGATATTGAATCGTGTTTTTCATTCCACTGCATTTGATGACTCACTCCATGCCCCTCTCTCTCTCTCTCTCTCTCTCTCTCTCTCTCTCTCTCTCTGTCTGTCTTTCATTCTGTCTCTCACTCTGTCTGAGAGAGAGAGAGAGAGAGAGAGAGAGAGAGAGAGAGAGAGAGAGAGAGAGAGAGAGAGAGAGAGAGAGTGAGGAATATTAGTGATGTAACTCAACAGTAACCCTAACCACAACTCAATCATTTATGATCAGATGTGTCAGTTCTCCTTATCTTTCCATCTCACTCCCCCCCCCCCAACTCTCTCCCTCTTCAACTCTCCATCTTTCTTCCCTCCATCTCTCTCCCTCCATATTCTCTAACCCCTCACTCCCCTAACCTGACTCGCCAGATGGTTTGTTACACATAACCATCTGGGAAGTTGTGCATGGAAACTGTTTGGAAAAGGGCAGGCACTTAAGAAAATTACTTGGCAGGTGATTGGATGAACCATCTGTCTATCATGGGCTAACTTCGCGCCAGTAGCTGCCAGTAGTTCCACATATGATGCTGATTGGTCGGAACCGCTGTGGTTTAGGCTCCTACATCTTGCTCCACCTTCACCTCTTTCCCCCCCTCACTATCTACCCATCCCCCTCTCTACCCTTTTCCATTCCCTTGCACCTCTCCCCTTCCCTCTCCTCCAGGTCTGTGTGTGTATACAGTAGGTTTGGTCATATTGGACAGCGTGAGTGGAACTCATGATCCACTTCACTCTGCTGTAAATCATGTAACCTCCTCCCACACCCCACACCCTCCCACACCCTCCCACACCCCACACCCTCCCACACCCTCCCACACCCTCCCACACAAACATGTTCCTTGGCCTCACACATCCCCCCCACACCATCCCCACAGACGTGTGGACCTAGACACAACACAGACTTTGATCTCTAATGCTTACTGGTGGACCACAAAGAGCTTTGGGTTCCAATCTGGTTCCACCACCTCACTGAATTGCTCTTCTCAAGGTTTCTTACATTTTTTCCTGGGAGTTCTTTCTTGTCTTCTCTGAGGGTCTAATGTTGGTTTAGATATGTATCTATGGGCATATGTGAATTCCTGTGACATTGCTTACAAAAGGGGCTATACAAATACAATTTGATTTGATCTCCCCTATCCATCTCTATCCCCTTCTATTTTCTCTCACTTTATCTCTTTCCTTAAACCTCTTTCTTCCCCTTCCCCTCCACCTTTCTTCCTTATCTCTCCCCCCATCCCCTTCTCCACTTCTCCCTTTTTCTCTTGCTCCTCTACCCCCCTTCTCTGTCTAGCCTTCCATCTTTCTCCCTCTCCCTGCTCTCTCTCCAGAGCACAGATTTTATTGAAGGTGTCTTCCTGATCCTCCCTCCAACTCCTCCCACCTTCTCTCCTCCCTCCACTCCACCTAGAAACAGTGTGTGCACCGCCTGGCTCTGCAGTTACATAACAAAGCATTCCCCTGACATCCCTTGTTCTGTGATGACAAGCTTTTAAACTCCAGAACATATAGAAAGTCATACTCTCTCTTTCTTAAAAGACACAAAAGTGTACAAATGTATCCAAACACTTCCACAGATGAACACAAAAACATACACACTTCCCACACCCGTGCGCTTTGCGAGAGTGAAAAACAGAACTGAAAAAAGAAAAGAAGTAAGAGAAGTGACTGAGGAGGAAAGAGAAAGCAAGCGATCACTGATGACAGAGAAAGCAAGCGATCACTGATGACAGAGAAAGCAAACGATCACTGATGACAGAGAAAGCAAGTGATCACTGATGACAGTAAACATGGATGTGTTCCTGTCTCTTCTACATTGTAGATCTCCTTTATCTCTTCATTCATCCCTCTCCTTATTCCCCTCCATCTCTTTCTTTATCTACCACTATCCATCTATCTCTCCCCCTCTAGAGACAAAAAAGAGAGGGAGAATTCAAATTCTATAAGCCTAACGGGACAGTCAAAACTGCCAGATCCCAGCAGTCATTTAAAAAAAGAAAAAGAGAGAAGAGAGAGAGCAGGAAGAGGGAGCAGCATCGGCAGGGTTGTGTTCAGCTCAGTGGGATTAGAATTCCCCTCACAGACTGCAGCCCCTTTACTGAGCCGAGAAAGACGGGGAGGAGAGAAGCAGAAGGGGAGAGGAGGAGAGGAGAGGAGGAGGAGAGAGGAGAAGAGAGGAGGAGGAGAGGAGGAGAGGAGGAGAAGAGGAGGGGAGAGGAGGAGAGGAGAAGAGACAGAGAGGAGAGAGAGGAGAAGAGACAGAGAGGAGAGAGAGGGATACACAAACACTGTCTGACTGATGACTGTGATTCCAGCAAGATAGGACAGGGCACCCTCTACGAGACACATGTGGGACTACTGTAGCCACACACACACACACACACACACACACACACACACACACACACACACACACTACTCACCATCCTCTTTACACTCCTCAGGTGGCTTGGCTTTCTTAGCAAGACGAGGATCCAACCATGAAGTGGTTTTAGTGTTGTGACTGGAGGAGAGAGAGGAGAGTAGGAGAAGAGGAGAAGAGATAGTGTGCGGGTTCAAAAGGCAAGAGAAGAGGAGGACATTAGGAGAGGAGGAGACAGGAGATGGGGGAGGAAAAGCAGAGGAAGAGATAGATGGAGGGGAGAGAAAGAAGAGAGGGAGTGCAGAGGAAAATATATTAAAGTCCAAAATCCACTCCTCATTAGAACAGAAGAAGGCAAAAACTGTGTGTCTGTGTGTGTCTCTCTCTCTCTCTCACACACACACACATGTTCTCTTACTCTATGAAGTAGACTTCTCCTTTCTCAGTGTAGGCCATCTCCCAGTTGTCAGGCAGGGCTCCCAGCTCCTCCTCGTCCCCCCCCTCTGGTAGCTTGGGGGGGGACTTGGGGGGCTCGTCCCCCTCCGTGGGGGGGTCGCAGGATGAGGGAGGCAGAGGTGGGGCCTCCACAGGGACCTCGTCTGAGGCGTCTGTGCTTTTGTCCTCATGTTCACTAGACTCTGTGGGAAACAATCGAGACAGAAGGAGAGCAAGATGAAGAGGGGGGAGAGAGAACGAAGGAGGAGAGACAAAAGGAGATATTGAGAAGAGACAGTCAGTCACCAGGGCAGGAGGGAGGGGAAGATTAGAGAAGAGTGAGAGAGATGGATGGAAAGGGAGGGGGAGGTTAAAGTCCAGAAAGAGAGAAAAAGTGAGAAACAGTGTCCTCAATATAAAGTAAGCACAGTAAGTCCTTGGACAGAGCCACATTAGGTGTCCTGTATATAGTTGTGCACTTCCCCAAGGTGTGTGTGTTTCTGACACACACACACAGACAGAAGTATGTGATTAGATCTATGGAGGGGCTATCTTCCTGGATCTTGTATTAATTCTCAGGGAGTGTGGACAGCAAGCAGCCGGTCATAAAAAGCCTCTTGATAACACACACACACAGCTCAAATGAATTTCTAGAAACTCAAATGACACCCCCCCACCCCCTTCCAACCCCCCCGTCACCCCCCAGGCACACACACTCACCAGGCGTGATGGCCATGCCATTGCCGTTGACAACAGGGCCTCCGCGCCCGCCCCCTCCCCCCTCCTCCTCCTCCTCCTCCTCAGGTGGAGGCTCAAGGCTGGCCCTCTGCTCCATGTTGCTGACCGACTGGTTCCTCTTCCTCTTGCCCTGGGCGCTGGGACGTCCTCCGGGCAGCAGTGCCTCGCTCACATTCAGGGGCGGTGCCGCCGGGGAGGGCTCTGCTGGGGGCTTGGGCGTGCCGTAGAAGTTATCTGGGGGGATTGGGGGTGGAAGGACACATGTTTACAGAGACATCTCTGCACCTAAAGGACACATGTTTACAGAGACATCTCTGCACCTAAAGGACACACGTTTACAGAGACATCTCTGCACCTAAATATGCAAAACAAGAGAGGAGAGGAGATCCTCCCTTCTCTGCAGAACGCTCCCCCCCCCCCGCTGGCACACTCCACCCTACCACCTTAACTAATACAAACCCCACCCTACCACCTTAACTAATACAAACCCCACCCTACCACCTTAACTAATACTAACCCCACCCTACCACCTTAACTAATACTAACCCCACCCTACCACCTTAACTAATACTAACCCCACCCTACCACCTTAACTAATACTAACCCCACCCTACCACCTTAACTAATACTAACCCCACCCTACCACCTTAACTAATACAAACCCCACCCTACCACCTTAACTAATATAAACCCAACCCTACCACCTTAACTAATACTAACCCCACCCTACCACCTTAACTAATACTAACCCCACCCTACCACCTTAACTAATACAAACCCCACCCTACCACCTTAACTAATACAAACCCTACCAAATGTTCTGTGCGAAACCCTGCGTGCACACATACTGTAAACACACACACACACAGAAAAGACACACACTGACTTATACGTGTAAACACACTAACGAACATCTTGGCACTTT
This sequence comes from Thaleichthys pacificus, assembly GCA_023658055.1. Taxonomy (NCBI): domain Eukaryota; kingdom Metazoa; phylum Chordata; class Actinopteri; order Osmeriformes; family Osmeridae; genus Thaleichthys; species Thaleichthys pacificus. The sequence goes on along the minus strand of CM042870.1, from coordinate 129,762 downwards.
ACTATCCCTCTTGTCTGATTTAGTTTCTTACCTTCATATGTTCCACTCTCTAATAGTGCTCCACTCTGCTCCAGTTCCATAAAGCGCTCCACACTCACAAAGTTGTAGTCCACCCCTCGAACCTCCCCTTCCTTAGGCTGTCTGGTCGTACCTGGGGGAGAGGAAAGGAGAGCGAAGATCAAGGAGAGGAGGGAAAGGAGAGGGAAGATCAAGGAGAGGAGGGAAAGGGAGCAGTATCACCTGTTAGCATGTTGATACTGTGTAGCAACTAACAACCCGCTCACTGTCTCAAGTTTATTTACAGATAAGGTACATTGGAATTGATTTGTACATTGGAATTGCTCAGGCGTAAGTCTGTGTGTGTGTGTGTGTGTGTGTGTGTGTGTGTGTGTGTGTGTGTGTGTGTGTGGTTCTGGTTCTCTAAGAGAGCCAGTGCTCCCACTGTGCCAACACTAATCTAACCTGTGAGCCAATCACAACGCAGCAGGATTCCCTACTGCACCAGCAGATCCGTAGGGAGCACAGATGTGTGTGTGAGTGTGTGTGTATTTGTATGTGTGTGAATGCAAATGTGTGAATTTCTGTGTGTGTGTGCAGTGTGCGTGTGAGCATTTCTGTGTGTGTCAGACAGAGCTCCTTCCACCTCTAGATCACTGTGTTTATCCAACACATGGAGAGGAGGTTATTCCTGATCCAAGACATGGAGAGGAGGTTATTCCTGATCCAAGACATGGAGAGGAGGTTATTCCTGATCCAAGACATGGAGAGGAGGTTATTCCTGATCCAAGACATGGAGAGGAGGTTATTCCTGATCCAAGACATGGAGAGGAGGTTATTCCTGATCCAAGACATGGAGAGGAGGTTATTCCTGATCCAAGACATGGAGAGGAGGTTATTCCTGATCCAACACATGGAGAGGAGGTTATTCCTGATCCAAGACATGGAGAAGAGGTTATTCCTGATCCAAGACATGGAGAGGAGGTTATTCCTGATCCAAGACATGGAGAGGAGGTTATTCCTGATCCAAGACATGGAGAGGAGGTTATTCCTGATCCAAGACATGGAGAGGAGGTTATTCCTGATCCAAGACATGGAGAGGAGGTTATTCCTGATCCACGCCACAGTGGGCGAGAGCTGTTGTCACGGTGATGACCTCTGGGTAGAGAGATCGGCTAGCTGGGTCTGAGATATTGATCGTCTAGCAGTCCTTGAGAGAGTCATTCTCTCACTCTCTATCTTTAGAAATCCCTGTCTCTCCCTCCTTTCTCTCACTCAGTATACTTGGTCCTATATGTGTCTCTCCTCCCTCTGTCTGCTGGTACATGGACAGGTCTACTGGCTCTGATTGTGAGGATCTAGAGAAGAGAGAGGAGTTTGGACTTGCAAACTCTCCCTCAATCTAGTCATGAGGACCTAAAGTGTAATAACTGTAATGGTGATTGTGTGTGTGTGTGTGTGTGCACGTGAGCGTGGATGTTCAGACCTGGATTTCTGTAGAACCAGAGAAAGGAAAGGAAAGCCCATTTGGAGCCGGAAAATAATGGAAATAGTGAAAGAGCCGTGCTGTGACTCACATCCAGATATGACACCCCCCACCCCCTCCCCTCCCCCCACCCCCTCCCCTCCCCCCACCCCCTCCCCTCCCCCTCCCCCACCCCCTCCCCTCCCCCCCTCCCCCACCCCGTCCCCTCCCCCCACCCCCTCCCCTCCCTCCTCCCCGTCCCCTCCCCCACCCCTCCCCCACCCCCCTCTGAATCATGCAGCTGGGGGGGAGGGGAGAGAAGAGGGGACGGGGGGAGTTAGGGAGGCAGCTTGATGTCTTGATGAAGATGTCGTGAAGGTGTCGGCTCCTTCACGTGTGTGTGCACCTACGTGTCTATGGATTTTCCATATGCACACAGTCTGTGTGTTCTTGTGAGTCAGGATGATTAGTAGGCCTTATGAAGAGGGGGAAGCAGAGCTAAAAATAGAACGGATGAGGGGGGAGGGGGGGACCAGCGCTACAGTGGTACCTACTCAGATGAAGAAGAAGAGAGGATGAGGAAGACTAGAGAGGGAGTGAGGGAGAACCCAGAAGAAAGATGGACTACCAGATAGTCTCTGCTGTGTGTGTGTGTGTGTGTGTGTGTGTGTGCATGTGTGTGTGTGTTTGTGTGTGGTGTCTGTATGTTAGAGTGAAGATTAGAGGCTCTGGGGTCCCTAGATTAGGGGAAAGGAAGCCCTGGATTCCAGCCTGTGTTTGGGTTAGGGATTGGAGGCCCAGGTAGAGATCAGACACCATGCAGGACAGATTTACACTCAACACCAGACTATACACATGTCACACAAGACACAATAGAAGATCATTTCACTGTTGAAAATAACACTGAGCGAGACATTGTCTCATCCTCACAAGGATGCATACACACACACACACAAACCAACGCACACCATACCTCTCACACACACATACACACCAGACATACACACACACATCAAAACCTAGACCCTTTTCCCAGGGTGCTTTTCCCTGCTGAGCGAGCCCAGCGTTATTGCGATAAGAGAGAGAAGAGCACAGAGAATATCAATGAGACCATCTCCATCCCTCTCTCCATCCCTCTCTCCACCTCAATCCCTCTCTCTATCCCTCTCTCCATCCCTCTCTCCATCCCTCTCTCCATCCCTCTCTCCATCCCTCTCTCCATCTCCATCCCTCTCTCCATCCCTCTCTCCATCTCCATCCCTCTCTCCACCTCAATCCCTCTCTCCATCCCTCTCTCCACCTCAATCCCTCTCTCCATCCCTCTCATCCCTCTCTCCATCTCCATCCCTCTCTCCACCTCAATCCCTCTCTCCTTCCCCTCTCCACCTCAATCCCTCTCTCCATCCCTCTCTCCATCCCTCTCTCCACCTCAATCCCTCTCTCCTTCCCCTCTCCACCTCAATCCCTCTCTCCATCCCTCTCTCCATCCCTCTCTCCATCCATCCCTCTCTCCATCCCTCTCTCCATCTCCATCCCTCTCTCCATCCCTCTCTCCACCTCAATCCCTAACTCCTTCCCCTCTCCACCTCAATCCCTCTCTCCATCCCTCTCTCCACCTCAATCCCTCTCTCCTTCCCCTCTCCACCTCAATCCCTCTTTCCTTCCCCTCTCCACCTCAATCGCTCTCTCCTTCCCCTCTCCACCTCAATCCCTCTCTCCTTCCCCTCTCCACCTCAATCCCTCTCTCCTTCCTCTCTCCACCTCAATCCCTCTCTCCTTCCTTCCTTCGTCTTATGTTGATGTGCCCTCCTCTCTCTCATCTTTTCATCTTGTCCTCCATCTCACCATCTCCCAACAGTCATACTGTCTCTTTCTATCAGGCTGTATCCCCATATTTCTCTATCTTCGTCTCCTTCTTTTCACTCTCTTCTTTATTAGTTTTATATTATTCTTCCTCCATGTCTTCATCATTTGCTTCGCCCACTGCACCTTGTTTCCCCTTCTCTCCTCTCTCCTTTATCCTCTCCCTGCTCTCTCTATCCTGTCTCTCCTCTCTCCTCTCTCTCCTTCTGTCCTATCCCTCTGTCATTTTCCTGCCCCCTCTCTTCTATCTGTCTCACTCCTCCTCTCACCCTTCTCTCTCATTTATTTTCCTTCTCTTCCAATCTCTCTGCATTCTTTCATTCTGCTCCTGTCTTTCACTGTTAACCTTCTCTCAGGTCTCACTCAGTCCAACTTCTATCTGCCCCCTCCCCCTCCCTCCCTCTCCCTCCCTCTCCCTCCCTCCCTCCCTCCCTCCCTCCCTCCCTCCCTCCCTCCCTCCCTCCCTCCCTCTCTCCCTCTCTCCCTCTCTCTCAGGGGTGCAGATGGAATTTTTGAACTGGGGGGGACCAAGCTGTCAGCAAATGATTCCAACTCAATTAGTTATTTTGTATAATATATGTGTATGTATATATATGCAATGTTTATTGCAGCTTCAGTAAATACGCCGGCTCCAAAAATACTTTAAATAAGCATAATACACTTTTTAGTTTTTTTTAGTTTTGTAGGCCTAGTACTTTTTTGTGGCCAACGTTACACACGCTAATACACGCTAACAACGCTAACATCGCCTAATCAGCTGTGCAGTTATTAACTGATGCTTGTCGCCTTACGTAGCGAGAGTGGTGGGGACGGATCGGGGTCACTAGGAATCTGGGGGGAAAGGGGGTTCTGTGTCCAGAGGCGTCACTCTGCTGATGGGTGGGTGAGGGCACTGAATCACAATGTGATTCAGTTCCCCCACAGAATCACATTGTGATTCAGTTCCCCCACAGAATCACATTGTGATTCAGTTCCCCCACAGAATCACATTGTGATTGGTGTCTTTGAACACTGGTGTGTGTGAGTTTATGTGTGTGCCTGTTAAGAATAAACCAATCTGGATGAGTGGCGGGGGTGAAAGATATGGAGGCATAGAACCTGCCTCCCTCCTCACCCGCCCTCACCCACCCATCAGCAGAGTGACGCCTCTGGACACAGAACCCCCTTTCCCCTCCCCACTCACACACACCAATCTCTCTTCCCAGTGCCCTTCAGACTGTCAGCACGTCCTGATGCAGAGTGGCGTCTGCCTGTCAGGAAACGCACACACACAAGGGAACTGACGCACACCTTGACAGCTGGGCTGGAGAGCAGAGAACTCATAGTGCAACAATCCAGGCTACCACACACAACACAAGCCCTGCTGAGGTCCAGTGTCCTAACCCTAACCCACACACAACACACGCCCTGCTGAGGTCCAGTGTCCTAACCCTAACCCACACACAACACACGCCCTGCTGAGGTCCAGTGTCCTAACCCTAACCCACACACAACACACGCCCTGCTGAGGTCCAGTGTCCTAACCCTAACCCACACACAACACACGCCCTGCTGAGGTCCAGTGTCCTAACCCTAACCCACACACAACACACGCCCTGCTGAGGTCCAGTGTCCTAACCCTAACCCACACACAACACAAGCCCTGCTGAGGTCCAGTGTCCTAACCCTAACCCACACACAACACACGCCCTGCTGAGGTCCAGTGTCCTAACCCTAACCCACACACAACACAAGCCCTGCTGAGGTTGTGGAGCTGAAAGGCCCTGTGAGAGATGCACCAACAGGAGCCTGATGACGCAGAGATGACGGAGTTATGCAACAGGCTGACCCAGGGGGACAGTCAGGGGTCATCAGAAGGCTGCTGAGAACACAATGAACAGAATGTCAACTCTGCTTATAGATATCCTTTATCATACCGTAGTAAGGGTCGGTCTGGAGTAGCGACAGACTCTTGAGTCCTGACTGACAGACAGGCAGGACAGACTCTTGAGTCCTGACTGACAGACAGGCAGGACAGACTCTTGAGTCCTGACTGACAGACAGGCAGGACAGACTTGAGCTGTTGCCAGCCTCCATCCCCTTATTTGATCTGTCTAACAGAGAGAAAGAAGAGAGAGAAAGAAGAGAGAGAGAGAGAAAGAAGAGAGAGAGAGAGAGAGAGAGAGACAGAGAGAGAGAGAGAGAGAGAGAGAGAGAGAGAGAGAGGGGACAGATAGAAGTTGGACTGAGTGAGACCTGAGAGAAGGTTAACAGTGAAAGACAGGAGCAGAATGAAAGAATGCAGAGAGATTGGAAGAGAAGGAAAATAAATGAGAGAGAAGGGTGAGAGGAGGAGTGAGACAGATAGAAGAGAGGGGGCAGGAAAATGACAGAGGGATAGGACAGAAGGAGAGATAGGAGAGAGGAGAGACAGGATAGAGAGAGCAGGGAGAGGATAAAGGAGAGAGGAGAGACAGGATAGAGAGAGCAGGGAGAGGATAAAGGAGAGAGGAGAGACAGGATAGAGAGAGCAGGGAGAGGATAAAGGAGAGAGGAGAGACAGGATAGAGAGAGCAGGGTGAGGATAAAGGAGAGAGAGAGAAGAGAGGAGAGAGAGGAAAGAGAGGAGAAAAGATAGGAGAGAGGCTTAGTGATCGTGCAGCTGTGTGAGCATGTTAGGGTTCCTTTCTGTGTCATCGACTCAACATGCCGCCATCACACAGTGCAAAACACACACTGTAATAACGCTGGCTGGCAAGAGATGCTCACTGCCCTGGCACAGCACAGCACAGCTTGATGCTCACTGCCCTGGCACAGCACAGCACAGCTTGATGCTCACTGGCACAGCACAGCACAGCACAGCTTGATGCTCACTGGCACAGCACAGCACAGCTTGATGCTCACTGCCCTGGCACAGCACAGCACAGCTTGATGCTCACTGCCCTGGCACAGCACAGCACAGCTTGATGCTCACTGCCCTGGCACAGCACAGCACAGCTTGATGCTCACTGCCCTGGCACAGCACAGCACAGCTTGATGCTCACTGCCCTGGCACAGCACAGCACAGCTTGATGCTCACTGCCCTGGCACAGCACAGCACAGCTTGATGCTCACTGCCCTGGCACAGCACAGCACAGCTTGATGCTCACTGGCACAGCACAGCACAGCTTGATGCTCACTGCCCTGGCACAGCACAGCACAGCTTGATGCTCACTGCCCTGGCACGGCACAGCTTGATGCTCACTGGCACAGCACAGCACAGCTTGATGCTCACTGCCCTGGCACAGCACAGCTTGATGCTCACTGGCACAGCACAGCACAGCTTGATGCTCACTGCCCTGGCACAGCACAGCACAGCACAGCTTGATGATCACTGCCCTGGCACAGCACAGCACAGCACAGCTTGATGCTCACTGCCCTAGCACAGCACAGCACAGCTTGATAATCACTGACACAGCACAGCTTGATGCTCACTGGCACAGCACAGCACAGCTTGATGCTCACTGCCCTGGCACAGCACAGCTTGATAATCACTGGCACAGCACAGCACAGCTTGATAATCACTGGCACAGCACAGCACAGCACAGCTTGATAAATCACTGGCACAGCACAGCACAGCTTGAAGGAGCTGAAAAGACTGGACCAGGAATGTAGAAGAACGGTCGGAAGTTTCTAAACTGCATTGAATACAACACACGCACCCCAGGGCCAAGGTCACACTCAGAGAGAAATGTCAGTCACAGAAATGACAGGGCCTTCCTGAACACGACCACACGCACACACAGCCTTCCTCATGAAACTGTACACAGACACAAGCAAGCATCACTAAAGTACAGTTGGTCAATCACTAATGTCATAATGACATGACAGACCAAAGTGTTTGATCACCTCCCCACACTGTGTACATTGTGCTGTGTACATTGTGCTGTGCACATTGTGCTGTGTACATTGCTCTCATAACAGCCTCCTGCCCCACACAGAGATGTCCTAGCTGTCTGTCTTGAGAGCATGTGTAGAGAGTGTGTTTTGCGAGCATGTCTCCATCCTGCGTGTGAGTTTGTGTGTGTGTGTGCTGTTTGCAGGAGGGGGCAGGGCGTTACGGCAACGCAGGCCTGGAGACGAGAAGGTGGTTGCCGTGGAAACCTCAGGCTAAGAGCCTGGCGACCAACTGAGTGAAGGAGTGTGAGAGAGAAAAAAGAGAGAGGGGTAAAGATAAGAGAGAGAGAGAAAGAGAGAGACAAAGAAAGAGAGAGAGAGAAAGAGAGGTAGAGAAAGAGAGATGGAGAAAGAGAGGGAGAGAAAGACAGAGGGAGAAAGAGAGAGAGAACGAGAGTGAGAGTAAGAGAGAGACACAGGAAGAGCGATTGTGAAGGATGGAAGAGAGAGGGAGACATAAAGCTTGAATGAAAGAAAGAGTGGAGGAGGTATCTACGTCAGCCAGAGTAGGTAGAGAAAGATGAGGGAAGGGGAGGAGGGTAGGGAAGGAGGGAAGGAGGGTAGGGAAGGAGGGTAGGGAAGGAGGGTAGGGAAGGGAGGAGGGTAGGGAAGGAGGAGAGGGGAGGGGGGGAGGAGGGTAGGGAGGGGAGGAGGGTAGGGAAGGAGGAGAGGGGAGGGGGGGAGGAGGGTAGGGAGGGTAGGGAAGGAGGAGAGGGGAGGGGGGGAGGAGGGTAGGGTAGGGAAGGTGGAAGAGAGGGATGAGAAGAGCCTAGCAGTAAGAAGACAGAGATAGTAGAATGGAGGAGAAGAAGGTGAAGAAGCGAGGCTGTGTGTGCCTGCAGTGGAGGTGTGTATGTGTGCCTGCAGTGGAGGTGTGTATGTGTGCATCTGTAAGTGTGCACATTATGCTAACATACTGTAAAGAGGAGAGGATAAGAGAGGATATTTTGTGTGTGTGAGAGTGTGTGTGTGAGAGAGAGACTCACAGGGCACAGTGCGGAGGTAGAGGTTGTCCCTGATGATCTGCTGATGGTCGTGGTCAAGGGAGCCCTTGGAGAAGCGCAGGTTGAGGTAGTGGCGTAGGTCCTTGTCAACCACACCCCCTACACAGTGGAGGAAAGGGAGGGTTAGAATAAACACCACCCACACCCCCTACACAGTGGAGGAAAGGGAGGGTTAGAATAAACACCACCCACACCCCCTACACAGTGGAGGAAAGGGAGGGTTAGAATAAACACCACCCACACCCCCTACACAGTGGAGGAAAGGGAGGGTTAGAATAAACACCACCCACACCCCCTACACAGTGGAGGAAAGGGAGGGTTAGAATAAACACCACCCACACCCCCTACACAGTGGAGGAAAGGGAGGGTTAGAATAAACACCACCCATACACCACCCATACACTCACTACACCTTTTATCAACCTCCTCTGCTCTTTACAGCAATGAAGGAACTAGGAATGTATTAATGAATGAAAAAGGAGTAAGGAAGTGGTACTTAAATGGATCCCTGATCACAGGGTCAGGGTTACCCTAACCCTGATCACAGACACTAAGAGCTTCTATTCCAAAGAGGACACACACACAGAGTGTGGCACACTCTGGCCTACTTCCATTTACAAATGGCAAACATGTCCCCTCACTCATGCATACATGAAAATGATGATGTTTACTGTTCAGGAGGATATGCTACACACACATGTACACACACACACATGTACACACACACACACACACGTACACACACACACATGTACACACACAAACACGTACACCTACTTTGCAGACAGTCACAACAACACTACTGCATGGCTGCCTGTCCCCTGGAATCAGAATTTATGTAAAAAATCTTGACACCGCCTTGACCACCGCCAAGCAGAGCAGAGAACAACCAGCACAAATACATCTTGTGAAACCTAAATGACACAATCTTAATCTCACAGTATACACCTTGTTACCACACGCAGACACAGACGTGAAACAGACACACAGACACAGACACACACCAGGCGGTGTAGTGCAGGGAGCTCCTCAGCTGCAGCCCCAGAGAGGCCAGGGCAGAAGGATGATCAGGTCCGTTCTCCAGGTAAACCTCCACAGCGAGCCTGCCCTCCCAGGCGTCCTCTATTCCCATGCCCAGCCACGGTGCACGCTCACTGGGCTCGGCCAGCCTCTACGTCCCCCTGCCATGCTACACAACCAATGTTCCTGGCACACAGACCCCCTCTGCAGCTAATCACATCCCAGGAAGGGAGATGGAGACGGGGGAAGGGAGAGAGAAAGAGAGATGGAGAAATGGAGAGACGACGACGTCGGGAGACAACAGAGGAAAAAAGGATCTGCCAGTAGGAAGCCGGGCTTCTACATAGCTGGCTGCTGATTGGTCAGGATGATTCCACAATCCTGCAGCGCCCCCTGTCACCCGACGGTAATACTGCGCAGGAGTGTGGCTTTGGGTCAGTGTTGTGTGTGTGCAGCTGTGTTTGTGTGTCAGCAAGCAGTGTGGGTGTGTTTGTGTCTGCATGTGGGTGTGTGTGTGAGTGTGTCTGTGTGAGTGTGTGTGTGTCAGTGTGTGTGTGTGTGTAGGTCCAGATGCTCCTAAGAGACCCCAACTCTCTCCAAACTGATGCTATGATCCACATCTCAGCACAGGCCTTACAGCACACACACACACACACACACACATGTACCATGCAGCTGCAGGTCACACGGTGCAGGTTTGGACCACACATGCATAGATACATGGGTCAACAGAGATGAGTCTTGATGATGCTCCAAACAGGCCACAAGCAGGTGACATAATGGTACTAAACAGGTACTATGGTAAAGGATAGAAGAAGAAGGTTGCACATGCAGGGAGCAGCCTGACGCATACACACATGCAGGGAGCAGCCTGACGCATACACACATGCAGGGAGCAGCCTGACGCATACACACATGCAGGGAGCAGCCTGGCGCATACTAACATGCAGGGAGCAGCCTGTTGAAACTCTTTCTCTGTATTGATCCCATCCTGCTGTCCTTCCTCCAAGGCAGCCCGGAGCAGGCCCTGGGTTAGGCCAGGCCCTGGGTTAGGCCAGGCCCTGGGTTAGGCCAGGCCCTGGGTTAGGCCAGGCCCTGGGTTAGGCCAGACCCTGGGTTAGGCCAGGCCCTGGGTTAGGCCAGGCCCTGGGTTAGGCCAGGCCCTGGGTTAGGCCAGGCCCTGGGTTAGGCCAGGCCCTGGGTTAGGCCAGGCCCTGGGTTAGGCCAGGAAGGCGGTCTGTGTGTTTTCATGGGGATTCTTTTCTGGAGGAAACTCATGTGAGCACGTGGAGAATATGCACATTCCACACAAAAAGGCCCAGGAGATAACCCACCAAAACACCAACCAGCAACCAAAGCAGGGATTGTACCCAGAACCTGAGACTGGGGCTGGGGGCTAAGGCTGGAAGGCACAGGATGAAGTGGTTGTCATGGAAAGTAAACAGAGTCAGATCCAGAGAGTCAGATCAATAGAAGCTGAACACAGCCAGCCTACACTGCCTTCAAAGGTCACACAACACACAAATAAACACACAGACACACACACTGCCTTCAGGGGTCACACTGCAGAGGAAACTTCATGCATATTGTTTGCTTTTCTCTTTCTACTTTTCCATTCTCTAACAAAACAAAAATCCTGCATATTGTTTGTTCTCTCTCCATTTCTTCTCTCCCTCCAGCACTATTTCCTTGTTTGCCCTCACCCCCACCCTCCGACCACCCCCCCCCACCCCTTCCAACATAACTATTTTCCTGATTATGCCCTCCAGTTCAGGAAATGACCTCATTGTTCACACTGTCTGGCAAAGAAAAGGCGGAGAGAAGCTAGGAGGGCAAGGAGGAGGAGAGAGACAGAGGCAGTGAAAGTGATAAGGAGCAGAGCCTCTTGGTGCCTGAAATGGTGAAAGAAAGAGAGGGAGTAAGACGTAAATAAAGTTACAGCGACCAAGAAAGAGTAGATGAAAAGGAGAAATGTGTTTAAAAAGTCAGTGTGTCACATCCACGGGGGTTGGAAAGGTCAATACAGGAAAGGGTTAACACAGGTAGGAGTTCAGTCAAATAACCAATGGTCAATACTGGGTGGAAACAGCTGGTAAAGGGTGAGAGAAGACCAAGTGTGAATGTAGTCTTAATGAAGCTTGGCGCAAGTTCAATCAGGCAAGACCGATCCCTGCACTCGGGCATATACGATAATGTTTCACTACTCACTCCACCCGCTATGAACGCTCTCCCCTTTCCTCTTTCCTATGCCGGGGGGGGGGGGGGGGGGGGGGGGGGCATTAGTATGAAATTAACACAATAACATTAGTCATTTTAGTAAGTCAACATTTGTAATTTGAATACAAATTCAATACTTTTCAGGGTCATGCTTCTGGTCACCCTAAGTGCCCGGCAAGCCTAGCATTATCCTTGTGCAGTTCTGTAGCAGCATGCCGCTCTAAGCCGCTTTCCCCCTACTACTCACATCTATATCAATGTGACAGAGCTTGCAGAAGGCATGATATTGATCTTGCTGCTCTCAGTGGCAAAGTGGAGTTCTGAACCACGTAGGTTTGAAGGAGGTCTTTCTTTTTGCCATCTGAAAGCCTACTGAGCAACTGGCGAGTGGTAAATTGCGACGGTCAAAGAAAGGAAGGGTCAAAAAGGAGGACAAAAGGGCGACAAGGAGGACACGCAACAGCGGTCCGGACAAAGGGCTGGAAAACCGGACGTCTGGTCAGCCTACTGCTGATTGAAATCCTTTAGATGCTGTAAAGCTAATTGTAAAGATTTGCTTCTCAGTACATTATATACGTGTGAAATGAGTTGCTGAAAGCATGTGCAAAGCGCTAAAAACTTTGTGGCACTGAAATGTGGAGTAAGACCGGTGAACAGTTTTTCACCCGTTTTCAGCGAAGGTTTTGTTTAGGAGGGGAAAAACCCAAACTATCTACGTCACAGCCACCTATCTACGTCAGATCACAGACGGTTTATATAACCTGCATTCTGTTACTCAGCTGGTAAGATGCAAAGACAAAGTAATTAACACATAAAACACTCAGAGACTGCAAGTAGGTCTGTTCTGATATCTGCAATTGATTTAGCTAGAGTTGCTGTTGTTGCTAAATTCAATAAATTTGAGGGGGCGGAGCTTCAGCTTCATTTGGATGGGTAGTTAACAACACATCCTTCTGTGGTGTGTTGAACTTAAAACTCATTTACAGTTCTGCTTTACAACATCTTTAACTAAACATCCTATCCCAGAAGAAGAAGCCATTCTCCATCTCTTCATTGGACTACTGCTGTCCTAAGGGACATACACATACACACTACAGTGTTACTAGCATACAATTAATATTAAGATACTTTTAAATGTGTGGTAAAGAAGTAATCCTCAGATTAGCAACATAATTAGAAACAAAAAATAGTCTTAGACAGACACACAGTGACGATCCCCAGCTAGAAATATGACCCATCTCAGGTACTCCAGGGTTGAAGATGAAGGCAAAGTTTCAGAATCCTAACTATACTAAATCCCCCCCCCCTCCCCCCTCCCCGGCCCTCTCCGAGTCTTGAAGGGTGAGCGTGCCAGTGTGACAGAAGAAGCTCTCAATCACACACACACACACACACACACACGCACGCACACACACTTGGAGAGTGTCTACAGACACATAGTGAACCATTCTTGCTTGGATAGCTTGAACATCTTCAGGGGGAAATTAAAAGAACGAATCACAAAACCTGCAGTAGCAGTGAGAAGACATTCTGTTAGTGAGCTCACTAACCTTGATTAGTATTTAAATGACATCATCCAACCAGTAAATATATGACAGTGCCTGCACACACACACACACACACAGGCATGGGGGTCTGGGTCAGGGTGCCATGACGACACACATACACATTCTCTGTATTTAACACACACACAGTATATTCTCAATCCCTTTCTTTTCTTCTCTCTGTTTTTCTCTCTCCTCTCTTTTTGTCTCATGAATAAACATAAGAATATGGTGTTTTATCTCAGCCAGATGAAGCTAGCTTTTAATAGCAGCATCACTGTCACGTGATGTGTTCTGTATCTGCCACTACATGAAGCATCCAACAGTCGTACCACCCCACTTATCTGACCCCCAACACAGCATCAACAGTCGTACCACCCCACTTATCTGACCCCCAACACAGCATCACAGTCGTACCACCCCACTTATCTGACCCCCAACACAGCATCCAACAGTCGTACCACCCCACTTATCTGACCCCCAACACAGCATCACAGTCGTATCATCCCGGTGATCCATTACTACAAGGTGGAGCTTGTTTTCCTGGGAGCCCTGACTCATCAGACTGCTGGAGCGTTCTGCCACAGTGTCAAGTCTGTTGAGGACTAAAGATGATGCTGCGTCTGGAGATCTAGATAACTTCCTGGTCACCGATGGACATCTAACCCTAACCCCATTCCCTCCTGGGCACAGGTTCTAGAACCTAACACACACACACACACCGTAAGCCTAGAACCAAGCACATCCTAGATCGTCACACGCACATACCTTACCCATAGACACTCACACACCCTAAATCTAGAACTTCACACACACCCCAACAGTGGAACGACACTCAATCTGCACAACCCAGCACCCTGCCTCCTGCCTGGTGCCTCCTGCCTGCTGCCATGGAGCCAGTAGGGGGGAGGGGGTAAAGGTGGATTTACAAGAAGACAGGAGGAGGGCAAGGAGGCAGGCAAGGAGGCAGGAGGAAGGCAAGGAGGCAGGAGGAAGAGGCAGCAGGAGGACATGAGGGAAGAGGCAGCCACCTTGAGACTGAACATATTTTATTTAATTAACCATTGCTGGGTCTAACAACAATTAATTTCTGGCAAGTCAGTCCACATAGGTTTGAGTGGGAGACAAAAGAAAGAAATAGTGCACAAAGACCAGCAGCCCTCTAGAGATCCCCACTGACAGCACTGCAGCATGGTGCATGCACTAATGGAGCCATGGATTTACTGTCCTCTACCACTCTCCTGTGTGTGTCTCTGAGTCTGCAAGTCAGAGTGCATGTTTCTTATAGTGTGTGTGTGTGTATGTGTATATTTATAAATGTATGTGTTTTGTATCAATATGTGTATAAGAGTGTTAGTATAAGACTGTGGGGACCCCCTAACCCACAGTCTTATACACACACTCTTATACACGGTGTGCAAGGCCAGGTTGAGGCCCAGCTGAGCAGCAAGTTGTCCTCTCCCTCAGGGACTGCAACTTCTACCTGACTGAACATACCTATTACATACTGTGTGTGTGGGTGTGTGAGTGTGTGTGAGCGTGTGCATGTGTGTGAGTGTTTGTCTGTGTCTGTCTACCTGTGTATGTGACGACCAAGTGGTCCTCCCACTTACTGAGAGTACTCTGCAATGGAGTAAGGTTTGTGTGTGTGTGTGTGTGTGTGTGTGTGTGTGTGTGTGTGTGTGTGTGTGTGTGTGTGTGTGTGTGTGGATGTGCAATGTGAAAAGTTGCCCTGCTTTACAGCTCTGCTTTAGTGTGCATACAGCCTTAGCAGAGCCCTCAGAAGCTTTCTGAGTCACCACACACTCTCACACACATGCCCTGGACACTACTGAGGAGAACTACCATGGGATGGACAGAGGGTGAGGGAAAGTAGAGAGAAAGAAAGAAAAAGATGATAGACGTTAAGAAATGAGTGCTCACACTGGAGAGAGGGAGAAATGGGGGGATGGGGCTGAATCAATGAGCTGCTAGTTCCAGTGTCATTATAAAGCTAACCCTAAGCCATCATTGCCTGCATTCCCAGCCTAACCCTAACCCTAACCCAACCCTAACCCAGCCTAACCCTAACCCAGACTAACCCTAACCCAGACTAACCCTAAACCAGACTAACCCTAACCCAGACTAACCCTAACCCAGCGGCGGAAGAAGAGGAAGTGGAGGAGAGAAAGTAGAGAATGGAGACAGAGAAAAACAGCAAAAGGAAAAACTGTGAGAATACAAGACGAGTAAATGTATTAGGCCAGTGGTTCTCAACCCTGGTCCTCAAGTACCCCCTGTCCTGCATGTTTTAGATATTTCCCTGTTCCAACACACTTGATTCAAATGAATGGTCGTTAACAGGCTTCTGCATAACTAGATAAGACCCATTCATTTGAATCAGGTGTGTTGGAGCAGGGAAACATCTAAAACATGCAGGACAGGGGGTACTTGAGGACCAGGGTTGAGAACCACTGTATTAGGCGATAAGTGAGGAGAAAGGAGAAGGAGAGTACAAGAAGGGAGGATGAGAGAATTGAGGGCAGAGGAGAGGTAGAGAGAGGGACAGAAGAGAGGGGTCCAACTGATTCTCATCCAACCATAACAGTTGGTTGCATTCCTGCATCAAGACCCAATCAGGTTCCCACAACTCAGTGAAACCCTGGTGGCCCCATCACCGTGAGAGGCACCTACCAGACTCAGACACTAGGAGGCAGGTGCTCTGTGTGACCTTACATTGGCTGGGCTACAGGAGAGAGAGTGGGTAAACCCTGTACACCTCGGGGGCAGGGAGGGGAGATTGAGAAATTAAGAAACAGTGAGACAGATAGAGAGACAGAGCAAAGACTCAAAGAAAAACAGCTTGAGAAAAAGAGACAGGAGAAGACAGAGATACACAGAAAGAGAGACAGGGAAGGAGAAAGACAGAGACACAGAAAGAGAGACAGGGAAGGAGAAAGACAGAGACACAGAAAGAGAGACAGGGAAGGAGAAAGACAGAGACACAGAAAGAGAGACAGGGAAGGAGAAAGACAGAGACACAGAAAGAGAGACAGGGAAGGAGAAAGACAGAGACACAGAAACAAACACAGCGAGACTGAGAAGGTATATTATCTCAGACTTCAGATGCTGTGTTAGACCAGAGATCCTTTCTGTCCTTTATGGAACCTGACAGAAGCAGGTCAGTCAGTTCCAGACTACAGCTCCAGCATTTCACACAACCACAAACTGCAGAGGCACCTCATTATGACCACAGAAACCTAACTATGACCATGAACACAGTTCCCATGACCAGACACCTTGCCATGACCACAGAAAGAGATCCCATGACCACAGACACAGTGTCACACACACAGACCATGATCACAACCCAGTCACCATTACCACAGGAAAATATATCACCAGAGACCCCACCATGACCACCAACCATGTTCACAGACCACCCCATGACTACATACCACGCAGAAACGTCTGAGGAGACTTGCCCCCTCTCAAAGCCTCAGCCAATATCCAGGGTCCCACACACAGATACAGTACCCTTGTACTATGTGGAGCCCAGAGAGACAGAGGGCAATCTTAACTGTTGGTGACCAGTTTACAGGATGGAACTCAGTCCACACAGAGAACCATGGCAACATATGGATGGCCATGGCAGAGCCATGCAGGCTGACAACAGGCCTGTACCAATTAAACTAAAACCACAACAGCCGTTTCTACTACAATTGATAACGGAAAATGCCAAAACTAACATCCTTTGTCCTGTCACTTGCGTTATGACGGTGTTGTTGGCATAATGGCATGGGTTTGCTATTACACACATGCTATCTTCCGTCTTGTAGTGGGTGTAGCCAATAGCTACCTTATAGGCTATATTACTCAAGGTAGGCCTAATCCTATTGCGGGTTAAAGTAGGCGAACACATTTAAACCATTTACTGTTATCAAAACATAGCAAAGCCCAGTCCCTCTAGCGAATAACGGAGCAGCCGCAGGCCGTGGCAGCTAGCCGGAAAGGACACACCCCCTTGGTCAGAAGCTCTGAACCAGTTTACATTTTACCAACAAGCGACGTATGTCACGTTTGGGCTACGATTGCATGAACCGACTATTGATCTGGCTCGTTTTAGCTGATTAATCTCTTTCCATTACGTCATTAAGCAACCAGTCCTGTCCTCAATACACAGGAAATGTATCCTACGTGTTTGTGAACTGATGGCTACTTACAACAGCTAGCATCTGGCCATCAAACACACACGATAGCCTACTCTTCTGTAGGCTCCACAGATGTACGAGGTATTCGGCTACACTAACAATCGAATAGACGGCTCTACATTTGTGAGGCGGCCCGCTGCTGTTTACGCTCAAAAGTGTAACGGCCGTCCCTCACCTTGTTTGACACACTTGAAGCGAACCGGGTCTTTGCAGTGTTTAATCACGGCCAGTACGTCCCGGGTCGTGAGACCAGCCACCGGCATGTCGTTTACTTCCAGCAGCAGTTCATCCTGGGCCAGCTTGCCGCTCTGCACGGCCGCTTTACCCTGCTTCACCTCCCCGAAGTAGGGAAACTGACCATTTTCCGCGCCCCCCTTCAGTTCGAACCCCAGTTCTCCGTCTTTGCTCCTACATATCACTGCTTCGTGGACTTTGTTGGTCCAGTGATTTTTCTTCTTGAGGCTTTTGGACATCGTTGGGCGAGTATCACCAAAAGGTGCCCATCCGACAGCCTGGCCTAGCGTATCATCTCGTATGTGCTTGCACGGGTCCTTGCGACCAGCTGCTCAGAGTGTCTTTTCCATTAGGCTACGGTTAAAAGGCAGGCATACTATCCATCTTGCAAGCGTTGCAGTCGGGCAAAGGGGCTGTAGCGCAGTACGGTGGACACAGGAGACAAATACTAGCGAATGACCCGGATGTAAAGTCTGGAGGAGGAGATAAATGAATGGTTCGGTGAGGAGGGATGGATGGATGGAAAGAAAGAGGGGGGAAATAATAAGGCTCAAATGAGCTTTCTCTTTTTTGCCCGCTCGGTTAGTGCCGAAGACAGGCGCATTCGCAGGCTCACATTGATTAGGCTACATTTCCTATTAAAGTGGCAACCGTTACTTAAAAGTGTGCACTGTTTTATTGGCCTACTTTGCCCATTTTAAATAGCCCAACTAGGCACACTGGTGTGGATGAATGCCAAAGCAGTCCTATTTCACTAAAACGGGCGTCTTTGGCAGGCTTTTGTCGGGGTGTGTCGACATCAGGCTAGCTAGGTTTAGACGACATGCTACTCGAGTTCATTTGCACAATACGTTTCAGGTTAGCCTACAAGCTCAATTTAAAATGCGAAAAAAAAAATCGGATTCAGTCAAGGCTAATATTTCCAATTAGGCTATTTTCAAACAGGCTAATTACAGAGTGGTCTGGTTAGTTGGGCGTATGGCGTATTAGGGGCGGACCATTGTTGGTTAAAAAAAAAAAATATTTAGCCAAATAATTACTGAGCCGGTTGAGGGGGGTAATATAACAACTTTACGAAAACTTGCAAGAAAAAAACTCGGGAAATTCAAGTCAAATTTGCACAAAAGCTCATGTTTTCTTCTGAATATGCCCAATTAACGTCTCTTTCAATGTATCTTCAAAATCCGGATGCTTATGACAATCTCGTGATTCTGGGGTAAAATCACGAGTATTTCTTTATTTCAAAATCCATATGGAAAAGTAGGCTAGGCTAATTTAATCAACTATTAGGCCTACTGCAGGCATAGACGGCATGTGATGAGGTTGACCATGCAAAGTAAAGCGTACTGACCCCCCAAAAAACAAGTGTGGGGTGACAAGTGCCCTCGCACGCCCGAACAGCATACAATGTAGACAAGCTTTGCCCACAATGTCCATGTCGTCTCAGCCTTTTTATCATTGGTTCCCAATGGGGGTGATGGCGGCAACTTTGGTAGCGGCGACGTTACCTTTGTAAACCTTGCATTTATGGCCCCTTTCCGCCCGCCATACTTCTCCTGGAAAGCCTTAGATTGCCCCTTTCCGCTCGCTATGTGCCAGGTGTTTTTGCAGGTGCTTTCCTGACTAACTTTTTCAGTTTAGCCTACAACTCATCAATCTTAAATAATCCATGGAGCAACATCCTTCAACTGGTGATGGTCAGGGTTCTAAATCTAACAGTTTAATCCAGTAGTCAGGATTGGATTATGAGATAATCACCCATCAGAGATAGGAAGTATTTGTAGATTTCTGATATCAGTACTTTACTTCATTAATTTTTCTGACAACTTTTTACTTTCACTCCTTTGTACTTCTTGCATTTTAAAGCCAAACTGTTACCTTTTTTCATTTCCTGGCTATCACGCACAACAAACGTAGCCTAGCCTAAAATAGTCTACGAAAAAAACGTATGAGACAGATGTCGACATGACTGAGAAGAGACATTCCTGATCACCCATGGCCCTGAAAACCTTCAGTCCTATCAGTGAAAATTGAGTCTTTCAGCTCAATAAGTGTTAAGGAGCTAATGTCTACTACACCAGTCTAGATAAACACTCACACAAATGTATATAGTGTTTGTAACATTGGGTGTTTAGTATGCATCACTGCAGACTGCCAAACCAGCAGTGTAGAAAACTTTAGAAATTTTAGACTTTCAGTTGCAATTTAGACTTTCAGTTGCAATTTGCAATCAGACACCACTAGATGGCACTGCAACACCTATCTTGGCACCATACACCTTTAACCCAATAGACGACATAAACCAGCATTTTAAAAATGTTATCTTGAGTTTGTCACATTATGAATTGTGATCGACTGAAAATGTAAAACATACTGATTTACACAAACACACACAATAGAGGATTATTGTATTTCAGAAAGAAAATGCCCACTAACCCTAACCACTAACCCACTCACATGCATGGGGTGTCTCCCATCCCACCCCTTAACCCCCCCCCCCCACACACACACACACACACACACACTACAGTAGACATTGTTGTGAAGGATGCCAAGGTTTTACCAAAGCAACTTTTATTAGCAAAATAATGGAAATTAGTCCGCTAACATCCCCATCCAATGAGCACAGAGGGGCAGAGCTTAGGGAGATATGTAACCTAAGCCAGTACAAATAGTCATCAGTAACAGAGCGCCTTCCATCCTGCCCTCCACTCCCCCACCCAGGTCCTTCCATCCTGCCCTCCTACCCGCTGCTCCCCCACCCAGGTCCTTCCATCCTGCCCTCCTGCTCCCCACCCAGGTCCTGCCCTCTGCTCCCCCACCCAGGTCCTGCCCTCCTGCTCCCCCACCCAGGTCCTGCCCTCTGCTCCCCCACCCAGGTCCTTCCATCCTGCCCTCCTGCTCCCCCACCCAGGTCCTTCCATCCTGCCCTCCTGCTCCCCCACCCAGGTCCTGCCCTCCTGCCCTCCTGCTCCCCCACCCAGGTCCTGCCCGCTGCTCCCCCACCCAGGTCCTGGAGGAGGGCCGTTGCTATGACCACACATCTGTCATGTGGCTTTTTTTGGTCACTTCTTTTAGGTGAGAGACTGTGAAAGAAGATTATGACAGAGTAGAGAGTAAGAGAGAGAGTAACAGAGTAGAGAGTAAAAAAGAGAGAGAGAGTAAGAGAGAAAGAGAGTCCCTTTGATTTATATTGTGCACACAAACACAATCATGCACGCCTACTCATTTACTCACTCATAAGTCACACAGTAAATCAGATTCAAAGTGAGTTGGTCTATAAAGAGAGTTGGTCTTACTTGGTCTTTTCCAGTCCCACAGACAAAAAAAAATATATATATATACTCTGGGATGTCATTACCATGGAAACTACATGTGGTGGCGAAGGGGAGTTCAACATCTACGTACATCTAATACAAGTTAGCCGACAAAAACAAACACTGCAACTAAAGCATGCAAAGGCACAAGTACCTACAAACAGAAGTGTCTTCTCAGACTGCAAAGGCCCCTTTATAAAAAGTCCAAAAAAGTTTAAAAAAAAAAAAAAAAAAAAAAATCTTTTTTTTTTCTTCTTTTTTTTTAAATGGTGAAAAATTATCATCCATAGTGACAGTTGTACAAATATTTTACACAAACGTTTTTCTACACAGCATTTTTTAAAACCTTTAGAGATCAACATAAGTTAATAAGGAGGTTAAAAGTGACTTTCAGGTATCCGAGAGGTCCTCTTCACCCACTGACCAGAGAACACACCTCCCCAGACAGCCAGAGCCCTGCGTGCATGCACACAAACGAGAAATGCACTGATCAGACTGTGCAATCAGGATGCAACGATAACAGGTTTTTCTGATCCAAAATTCCTATTCAGAATTCCATTATTTGATGACATATACAAATAGTATGAAATCCATAACTGTTCAAGCCATTATGATCTGAAACTTTCTTAGTTGGCCGGCCACACACACAGTTACCTTAGAACAGGCCACAGTCTTTCAGGTTGTTCTTGATGATAACATCGGTGACAGCGTCAAAGACAAACTGCACGTTCTTGGTGTCAGTGGCACAGGTGAAGTGGGTGTAGATCTCCTTGGTGTCCTTCCGCTTGTTCAGGTCCTCAAACTGACACTGGATGTAGGCTGCTGCCTCCTCGTACGTGTTGGAGCCTGAGGGGGGCAGGGGGGAACAGAAGGGTTAGGGAGAGGGAATGAGGGGTTTGGGTGGGAGGATTAGGGGAGGACAGATGGAGGTTAAGGGGGGGCAGAATCTTTTAGACTGTTTTGTGTGTGTGCATGCACACTGTGTGGTCATCTCACCGGCATACTCTGGGTAGCAGATGGTGAGGGGACTCTTCTTGATCTTCTCCTCGAACAGGTCCTTCTTGTTGAGGAAGAGGATGATGGAAGTGTCTGTGAACCACTTGTTGTTGCAGATGGAGTCAAAGAGCTTCATGCTCTCATGCATACGGTTCTGGAGACGAGAGAGAATCAGGCGGCTTCAGCTGGTTACTCAACATGAGGGGGGGGGGGAAGGAGAGAGGAGGGATGGAAGGCAGAGGAGAGGGATGGGAAATTAGTAAAAAGGAAGAAAGTGGAAGAGTTACTAAAGGAGAAAGGACAGCCAAAGAGGAAAGTGCAGGGGGAAGAGAGGCTGAGGAGGAATGACTCACCATCTCCTCGTCCTCGGCCAGCACTAGGTCATAGTCACTCAGCGCAACACAGAAGATGATGGCAGTCACCCCCTCGAAGCAATGGATCCACTTCTTCCTCTCTGACCTCTGACCTCCTACGTCAAACATCCTGGAGAGGACAAACACACACACACACACAGTCTGTTAATAAAACACACATACTCCTAAGAATACATATTCTTAGTCAGAATGTACACACAGCTACAATACACCCACAGAACATCTGCTCAACAGACACAACACATTTCCAAATGTGACACTACTCCAAGCAGACTGCAGCCAGCCAGCCAGGCAGGCAGGCAGGCAGCCAAGCAGTGGCTGACCTGGGGCGATCCTAGACGCCTGACTCAGACCTTAGTAAGAGATAATAAGCTGTGTGTGTACGTGTGTGATCAAGAGAATCAGGTGGCAGTGCTGACTTGAAGTGCAGGTCCTTGAAGGTGAAGTGTGTCTCCACGATGCCGGTGGTCTTGACACGGGTGCGCAGCACGTCCTGCTGGGTGGGCACATAGGAGCCGTGGGCTATCCTGTCCAGGTCGTTCAGGTAGCTGAAGGAGACACGGAGCACGACACACTAATGAAAGCCCTGATTAAACAGTCCAACGATTCTACTAAGATGATTCTACAGCACAGCACGTACAGAACACAAGTCCCATTTCGACCCTTCGATCAAGTTCATGAGAAGTCTTCTGTATGTATGCACGTGTGTACGTCATTGTTGGATCGGGTCACAGTAGGTTAGGGTCACAGTAGGTCATGTACTCGACCCGCCGGGTCGGTCAGGTGTTTTCGGGTGGAGTATTGGTCACATGAACCGAACAGATAGTCATCAAAATTGTGACATTCTCATAACTTGACTAGCAACATCTATGCAGTAGCATCAGAAGAAATACCTTTTCATTTATACAGCATCAAAAAGAAAGAACAAATATACAAAGATGTAAAAAGATATGTATAGTATATGTAGGCTATAGCATATATAGTATTATGCTTGTCCGTGGGCTCGCAAAAACGATTTACCCGACCGGACCCGAGATCTGCAAAGCATACCTGTACCCGACCCTAATAAACAGTTAAAAGTGGATCCCTACACTAGCATTGTTCCAACACTAGTAGGGAGTCAGGTGGCTGAGTGGTGAGGGAGTCGGGCTAGTAATCTGAAGGTTACCGGTTTGATTCCCGGCTGCGCCAAATGACGTTGTGTCCTTGGGCAAGGCACTTCACCCTACTTGCATCGGGGGGAATGTCCCTGTACTTACTGTAAGTCGCTCTGGATAAGAGCGTCTGCTAAATGACTAAATGTAAATGTAGTGTACATGAATATATACACATATTTGTATGTGTGAGCCTCACTATGCAGCAGAGTCGTTCAGCTGGTACTCCCGTGAGCGTCCGAAGCAGGCCTGGACCCCCCCGTCCTTCCAGAGCCGCTGGATCACCCCCGCCAGCTCGCCAGTCATGAAGCCCTCCTCCGCTGAGCCCGCCAGGACGAACAGCTGCCGGGCGTCGTCCTGGAGACAGTGTGACTAGTCAGGCACGGACACGTGGGCCACCTGCACACCATGAGCCCTGTTCCCCTCTACATACCCCTCCTCCAGCCTGCACCTCCTGTGAGCCCTCCTAACCCCTAGGAGGGCTCACACACCACAACCTCAACAGTAGCAATATCAAATTGACACTGACAATACTATTACTTTCTATGAAGAAAAAAAAGAGGAGCAGGAAGCTGTCATACGCGAGACAGGTACACCCGCCCCAATATACTCACGGCTCGCGCTGCGTCAGCAAAGTCGATCTTGAGGCGCCCCATGGCTCTGATGATGGCGATGATGGACTGGATTGGTGTTGCTGTAGACCACTGCCTTGTACTGCTTACACTCCTCCTCTGAGTAGCCTGCCTCATGGATGATCCTGGGAGGGGGGGAGAGAGAGAAAGAGGGGGAGAGGGGAAGGAAAGAGAGAAGGGGAGCGAGAGCCAAACCAACAGAGAGAGAGCAGGAAGGGAGAGAGCATGACTAGGGTCCTGACAGAGCACTCAGGTGAACATGATGCCAGGAGAACACTGCTGGTTTCAGAAGGTTCAAAAAAGAGTAATGTGACCTTCAAAAGGCACAGACTTACTTCATCTGTTTGACAATGGTACTCTTCCCAGACTCCCCAGCACCTGTACAGCAGGGAGACACACGTCAGGGGGAGATAAGAGGAGGAAAATGGACCTTCCTTACCACAAAAGCAGCCCAGAGCCAGGCCCCATGCAACACCTACTGTGGGTATATCCATGATGGAGTCCACGGAACAGTCACTTTATAAGGATACAGAATACTATGGTCAGAGTAGATGAGTGTCAGTCTAATCATCTCATTGGTGTAGCCATCTCTGAGCCTGGACTGTAATTGGATCAATGGATTAATCAACTGGATCCTCCAGGCAATTAGATTACAGATCAGACAGTTAGCAGCCCTACCTCACACTACCCCAGTGCAGTGTCAGCTCTACCCCACACTAACTACCCCAGTGCAGTGTCAGCTCTACCCCACACTAACTACCCCAGTGCAGTGTCAGCTGTACCCCACACTACAGGTCAGCTCTACCCCCACACTACTACCCCAGTGCAGTGTCAGCTGTACTTCACACTAACATGGTCTCTCTAGGCCTGGCA
Organism: Thaleichthys pacificus; assembly: GCA_023658055.1. Taxonomy (NCBI): domain Eukaryota; kingdom Metazoa; phylum Chordata; class Actinopteri; order Osmeriformes; family Osmeridae; genus Thaleichthys; species Thaleichthys pacificus. The sequence continues at coordinate 104,967 of CM042870.1, read as the reverse complement.
GTCCTGTGTTGTTACAGCAGAGTCTCTCAGGGTGTGTGCTCTCACCTGAGATCACAGCAATTTAATTACCTCCTCTTCTGCAGGGCCCATGGCCTCTCTGGGGAAGAACTCCTTTCCCTGTCCCCCTAATGACAGACACTGCTGCCACACACACACACACCTCACGTGTGAACAAGCCCTCTGACTAGGCAGCAACAGTGGCTAACTGACTGCAGATGAGATGAAGAATTTTGGGGGGAATAAAAAAGAGTGACGGTGTGATATTGGGAGAAAAAAGGCAGATTAAGAATGTAAAGAAATCTATTCTAAAATGTGGAATGATGGAGTTTGTGAGAGAGTGAACATGGGCTGGATGGGCTGGAAGATCGAAACGGTCTGGATGTTAACCCTGCGAGAATCCATCTTGCCAAGCTCAAAGTTTTTTGTTTCTGCTCAAACCACAGTGGATCAGACCAATCAGGGTCCTATAAGGAGCTACTGGCAGCTACGGGTGTGGTTGAAGTTCGTCTGTGATATATAGATGGTTCATCACCTGCCAAATATATATATATATATTTTTTTTTAAGTGCCTGCCTTTTTCCATACAGTTTTCATGGATGACTTCCATCTGGGAAGTCAGGTTATCTGTATGTAGCCTCCAGACCATGTCTAGGCCAGGCTGCGGATCTGAGGACACGCCCTCAACTCTGGAGCATCGGGACCACAGAGATGTGCACAATGAACAGCCCCCCCCCCCCCCTACTACATCACCACACAGACCCACATGAACAGCCCCCCCCCCCCCTACTACATCACCACACAGACCCACATGAACAGCCCCCCCCCCCCCCTACTACATCACCACACAGACCCACATGAACAGCCCCCCCCCCCCCCTACTACATCACCACACAGACCCACATGAACAGCCCCCCCCCCCCCTACTACATCACCACACAGACCCACATGAACAGCCCCCCCCCCCCCCTACTACATCACCACACAGACCCACATGAACAGCCCCCCCCCCCCCCTACTACATCACCACACAGACCCACATGAACAGCCCCCCCCCCCCCCCTACTACATCACCACACAGACCCACATGAACAGCCCCCCCCCCCCCCCCCTACTACATCACCACACAGACCCACATGAACAGCCCCCCCTACTACATCACCACACAGACCCACATGAACAGCCCCCCCTACTACATCACCACACAGACCCACATGAACAGCCCCCCCCCCCCCCCCTACTACATCACCACACAGACCCACATGAACAGCCCCCCCCCCCCCCCCCCCTACTACATCACCACACAGACCCACATGAACAGCCCCCCCCCCCCCCCTACTACATCACCACACAGACCCACATGAACAGCCCCCCCCCCCCCCTACTACATCACCACACAGACCCACATGAACAGCCCCCCCCCCCCCCCCTACTACATCACCACACAGACCCACATGAACAGCCCCCCCCCCCCTACTACATCACCACACAGACCCACATGAACAGCCCCCCCCCCCCCTACTACATCACCACACAGACCCACATTCAAACACATACAGCCTTCATCTGGGACTATCTTCCCACTCACAAACACATCTGAAGATTATTTAATCTAGGGATTATTGCCTTAATGCAGACACCCCGGCACAATCCTGGTAGAGGAAATGCAATAAGCTTATGAGTCACTGCTCACACACACACACACACACACAGGTTATAGGGGGCTAGATATCACATACAATCTTATCTCATCTATGTGGTGGTCCATCATGAAAATTATTGAATCATCCTATTTTCCTTCTATTCGATCCTACTGAGAGAGAAGCTCCCAATCATTCCATGCAGGTGCTGATGGAAGACGACAGGGGAAAAAACAACCTTACAAATTCATTTCAGGCTCATTTGAAATGAGGCTGAAGCTCCATAGGGCTGTGAGCCGCAGAAGCAACCCCCCTCACGCCCCCCCCCCCTCACAGCACCCCCCCTCACAGCACCCTGTGCCGTCATAGGGAGCTGCTCTAAGGTCCAGGACTTGGAGACGACACCAGGGCAACAGTGTTGTGTTATCGGCACAGGCAGAGTTAAATAGTTTAACCCTTGTGCTGCCTTCGGGTCACATGACCCAAAGGTTCATAACGAACCATTGTTGTGTTTACCCAATACAAAAACAAATTATTTTCTTTTAACCTTCGCAATGTGGAGGGTCTGAGACAGCCCAACGTTTAAAAGAAAATGCTTCACTTTGTTTTTGTATGCAGTAAAGTTGTCGCAATACGATGGTGGGTCACAATGACTGATGGGTCAGAATGACCCGAAGATAACACAAGGGTTAAAAACGCAAGTTGCATCGATGTCAGCACTCTCAGAGCAAAGCTCTCAGAGCAGAGCTGCCACTGTAGCAGGTGGCCTGAAGGGCCTCTCTCTGGCCATGCCAACTTGCTGTGCCCTGGTTGTGTTTGTTTACCCTATTCGTGGTAACGTGAACCAGGCATTCTTGGTTGCCAAGAAACCCTCTGAAAGCATGGGCCTTAGCCACAGTAACTACCAGAGCGAGAGATGAGTGAGGGGAGAGGTTAAGAGGATAACAGCAGAGGTTAGGTGAGGGGAGAGGTTAAGAGGATAACAGCAGAGGTTAGGTGAGGAGGGTGAGGGGAGAGGTTAGGAGGATAACAGCAGAGGTTAGGTGAGGAGGGTGAGACTTCCAAAAGGGTAAGGAGAGGGACAGTACCTAGGTGAGTAAGGTCAGGCCAGACTTAGAAGAGCCATTCTTGGTTATCCAATATTTTTTCAAATGAAATTATTTCAAACTACATTCTCAGTCCTAAAATGGTTTACACATTTTTAAGACCCTGTCACACATTTTTTGTGCATATTCGAAAACTACAAATAGACAAATACTGTTAACTGTTTTGACTGACTAGAGAACTTCAGTTTTACAGATCAACTAGCTAGTCTAGTTTTTTTAACTGAGGTTGGCAGCTTTATGAGACTGCGTGGACAATCAACCCAACTATGACTATTTCAATCAAACAAATCAAAATAATTTCCATCCTTGTCTTTGTGAGCGTACCTTTGTTTTCTTATCCATTTTAGATGTCAATGGAAATTTCCTGGTGATCCAGAGGCTCTCTCAGTCTGACTGTGGTAGGTGGTGTTTGCATGTAAACACAAGCTACTCGGGTCTTGCGTTGGGTTTTTCACCATACATGCCCAATAAAGCACATTTAATGCAAATGGGGATCAAATAAATCTACCTCTGGTATAGCCTAGGCTGACACTTAACTTTGCCTGGTAAGTTAGCTAAGGTCAGGCTTCTTTATGAGAACAATTGATTTAGTTTAACTTGTAGCTATGAGCTAACGTTAGCTAGCCTACGTTTGGTAGATGTCGAATGCCATCTCATGATCAATGTAAATGCGTCTGATGAATTTGAACTTTGGTCATCTGATCGCTATATAGCCTACTTAAATGTTACAAGTGCCCCATTCAATTGAACCGTATCACACATCAAAATGGAATATAAAATAAACTAAGTTCCTTTGTTCGTTGCCATTACATGGGTTAGTCACACTGCTGCTAGGGCAATGAGTTATGAAAACTAGCTAGGATAGCTTCATTCATTAAGCTTATATTGCAGCTCCTAATCTAAACGACAGCAAAACAGACACTAGTTTATAAAAGCTTCCCAATTCACACAACGCTAGGTTATTTCGCCAGCCAATTATCATTAATAGCTAATAATCGCTAGCGGAAGTAGCCACAGGTGGAGTGCTAGCTTTCACAGCTGGCCGATAATGGCTAGCTAGTTTACTGACTGTCTTTAGCTAGCCAACTAGCTTACTGCTTGTATTAGCTAACGTTAGCTAGCTAGCGCCAACTTTTCGTTCAGATTATGCTATTGCACTGTGGGAAACAATTCATGCATGGAAGTTTCCGTGTTCAAACATAAGTTAACGCGTTATGACTTATTCTATTGCAATCTACGAAATGGTATAACAATATGTATGAAACTAAAATAAACACATGCGTGAATATAGATTGGTTAGGTGTATTTTATTTTATTATTACTCATCCATTGACTAAATATTCCAGCAAATAGCCTGAACCGAAGTCATCGACAGCAATTCTCACCCAGCAAGAGTAGCTTGACCTCCCGTGCGGCTTTCTCTCCATCGTCCCGTAAATTCCTGTCGATCATTTTACTGCGCTCCTGCGCCGCTTTGTCGTCGGTGCTTAGAGTACACCCCATCTTCAAGCAAGTTCCAAAAAGGACTTAAAAATTAAAACGGTAAAATTAACACAATGTACCAACATGCGAAAGCTGGCTATGCTAGCAAGCTAGTAGGAGGTAGTCTCCCCCAGAGAGATTCAAACACGCCCTTGCTTTCGCAGTCTTTCACAGCAAGACTTCTAATGAACTCAATAATTTTTCTTTAAAAAAAACCCAGTGCCTTATCGGTTGTTGTCTTCTTTAATCTGCTACTATTGATCGCATTTAGACTGCACGCGAGGCTTAAAAACCCTTGATTCCCTGGATTAATTTGAAACAGAACAACGTTCCGCCACCGTCTCCATTTAACTAGGGTCGTCTTCTCGTTTACGCTATGAGCAGCTGAATGGGTTGTTTCCTGCTCCTCCTTACGTGTGCGCATGTGTGATGAAACCCAGTCTCCTGTCTCAGTTTAAATTGTTTTATTCGTTTTCGACTGGCAAATTAAAGTCTGCTAAAAGAAAAAGTGATAGGCGAACGCACATTTAATCGATGAATTGCAGATCTAACAGTCCCCCAGCAGGAATCAAACCCTGGACCTTGTTGTTGTGAGGTGACAGTGCAAGACACTAAACAATAAGGTGGTCTCAGGTGAAGAGGCAATTCCACAGATAAGAATGTTAATTATCTGAGGATGAATTAAAATCTTGAATAAAATGTTTTTAGAGATAGCAATATGAATTCTAGATCTGAACGTATTACTCTTGAGAAATTACATAGAATTTCAATATTAATTGCTAATTGGATCTTGCCTGTTTTACATAAGGGTCATAACCCTGTGGTGTGCCCTTCCCTCCTACCACATCCAGGAGCATTAGACTTTCAAATAATGGTATCCTGATCCCCGCCGGGGCCACACCTGTGCTGTGTTCTGAGGCTCAGTCACAGACACGTCAAGGACTCTTCCAAGCTGTAGCATGTGGAAGTACTCCCTGGGATATGAATAGCAAAGTGTGGTCTTGACATGAGGTCATAGTGATCCTGTCACTTACATTTATAATGAAATCCAAAAATATATATGGTATCCCTTCTCCATGTCACACACAAACCAACTGTGGGAAATTATGTTTAATAATATGTGACTGTTTTCATTTTTCATGTGTTTCTTTGGTTGGTGATCTTAGCATGTGATCCATGCCAGGTACAATTGTCCCTTGGGTTATGCAGGAGGATATCAGTGGTCAAAATTGTCCTTCATACTTTACATGCTATTTCCATTCCAGATGGCCCTGCCATGCAAACCAGAGGTATGATATTTCCAAACCGCTCACAGGAACAGATTTCCCTAGCTGCACTGAAGAGGGGTGTTTATATAGAGAGTCAGAAGGCTTCATTACACATTACAACATAGTAAAAATCTAACACAAAAGTCAAAATTGACTTAAGTGAGGTTTACTTGTCAGTTCTCATGATGAACTTGTAAGGCTTGTCACCCTGCTCCCACATCTCATATGCTCAAATCTGGGGTTGCTGGAGTCTCTACTTGATGGCTCTCACACCTCATTGTGTAACTTACTTTTGCATTGCTAGTCATATGTTGATAAGTCATGGTCTAAATAGGGTGTGATTGGTTGTTCTTGGGTATAAAGGGAATTGTGAAGCATTGTTCTGTGGATTCATCATCTCCTGAGGGTTAGGGTTATTAGGGTTAGGGTTATTCTCAGGTCTGGCTTCTCCTTCTCCTTCTCCCTTCTTGCTTTCTCTCTCTGATGTAAGATTTAAAACCTTCACTTTGTAACATGTTTGCCGTGTAATTGATTTCATTCATTTGAAATGTTATTAAATATCTATTTCATTTAACCTTCCATTGACTATACAATTACAGTAAAATAACTGTAATTCCAATGGTATTGGCATCATTTGGTTAATGTTAATATACATTGTTCAGTTTACCCTCTTCCTTTAAACCGTAGGGGAATAGTTTTGATTGTTTGGCAAATATTTAACCCACTACAAACTCATCTCGGAACAGATCATTTTTGGAGTGTTCTTAAAGTAATAATAATAATAATAATGGATTTTATTTGTATAGTACACTTTAAAATACAAAGAGGTCTCAAGGTGCTTTAACAAGATATAGATAATCACAACAACAATAGTACAAAGTAATAGAATTGCTTATAAAAGTGCAGAAAATAGGATAATATAAAATACAAAAAGATAATAAATGTAAAATAATTAATAAGATTATAGTGAGATTTAATAAGATGTATTTAGAAACAGTAAATACATATTATGTATTTAATTTCGGACAGAGCAATTTAAAACAATGGATTCTAAGAACAACACAGAAAAGAAACAAAAACAGTACCAGGACTTTAGGTGAAGGCAGAGATAAATAAGTGGGTTTTGAGGTGTGATTTAAAAGCAGCGAGGGAATCTAGGGCCCTAATGATCTCCGGGAGCTCGTTCCAGAGTCGTGGCCCCAGCGAGTGGCCAAAGGAAGGATGACTTGGAGCCCTGTGTAGTTGTTTTAAAGGTTGCCATGGCATCATGCTGTCTCTAAGGACCAAACTCCGCTGTGTCTCCTCTCATTTGCAAGTGCTAGCACCATCAGTGTTGTATGTGTGTGTGTACTATGAGGTACATGCATTAGCAGCTTGTTTGCACCAGGATCCTAATTAAGATCCTCAAGGACAGGCCTGCCAAGTGGGACTTGTTAGCCTGTGTGTGTGTATGTGTGTGTACTGTACATGCTTTCTTCTGACTTTTAGTGACATGGTACCCATGAGAACAGCTGCATAGCCAGCCCCTAGGCTCTATTCAGTTTGTTTTACACATCCTTACAGGTAGTCCCACTGGGGAGATCCAGAGCAGCAGGGCAGGGTAATATGTGATCCCCACAGTGGGACCAGACCACTAGAGCATGCTTCTGTTACAGACCAGCCTCACCACACTCTCAAACTCTAAGGCTCTAAATGCTTAGCTATGTTTAGATGAAGGATTCTGTCAATCATATTTGTCAGTCCTAGGCTTTGACTAAAGCCAGTCTTGGAGCAATGTTTCCGGTCTGCCAATGTTGGACCTAGTCGCCAATGTGGACATTGGTGTCCTATGATGGACCACACAGAATTCCAGGTCCCTTCCTGTCCATCTATTTGGCCATTCTGTGGTGCTGTTCTGATCCTCCTCCTCTTATCCTGATGTTTGTTTCATCATCCATTTGCAAATGTTTATTTGTTATCTCTTGCTGCATAATTGTATTCAGCCGCTGGTCTGCATCTCTTTTGTTTCTGCAATTGTGTCTGGACCTGCTCCTCCCACGGTTTCTGGACCTTCGGGTTTCTTCCACTTTTTCTCTGAGTTTTCCTGGGAGTTTTTCCTTGTCTGATTTAGCTGCAGTTTTATGGGCATGTGTGAAGCCCTCTGTGACATTGCTTGTAAAAATTGCTGTACAAGTTAAATTTGAACCACAACCCTTTGTGATTAGGACAAACCATCACTGAAGCAGTTCTCGAATCAGATCACACGTTATATCATTATTCAAATGACCACACAGGAGATGGAAAGGGTCGGGGGAGGGGTTGGGGGGTGTAGACTGCTTGTCGTTGGTGGAACACAGATTCAAGTAAAGTGTTATCAGTAAAGGGGCCTGCTATGTGGTGAAACACTGTCACCTACTGGTGGGTGTCTAGTTTTTTCAACAAGCAGAAGAAAGTGTATGTCCTCCTATCCTACACACCAGCTTGGGTTCATCAAGTTGCCAGGATACCAACTCGTCTGTTCTGAAGCTGAGGAGGGGCATGAGTCCAGGTGGCACTGGGTGTACTAATCTTTCAGGTTTTTCATTCTATGATTTCAGTTTAGATCCTACACTTTCCTTTCACTGGCTCAGTCATATAGGATATGATCAAAATCAGTTGCTATGACCAAAGCCCCCCCCCAGGTGGCAGTCTAGTGACAAAGGACTGACAGGACTGCAGGAGTGTCGCTGACTGCTCACCATACAATCTAATATGTTTACTCTTTGTAAGTGACAATTATTAGAGGTATAAAATATTGAATTACAAGGAAAAGGAAGGCAGGCTGCTGATGTGTGTACTCAGAGCGGCAGTTAGTGAGATGCCTGTCAGATACAGTGTGTGGTAGTGTATATGTGGTACATCTGTGTTTACACATCTGGGCCCTACAGAGTGACCTGCTTTTGTTAGCCCCCAGGGGGCTCGCTGCACCCCCCCCTTACTGCTCCTTCACTTCTCCTTCACAAGCTTTAAAAGGAATCTGGTCTGAGAGGACATAGTACTATAGACCTTCTGGTACATCACACACATCTTCACAGCTCTGCACACTGTTCATGGGAGGGGAAAGGTGTGTGTGAGAGAGAAAGAGAGAGTGAGAGAGACAGAAAGAGAAGCAGAGAGTGTGTTAAGGAGGGTGGCTTTTGTCCCTCATGATTGTTTGTTGTCTACGTACCTCCAGGCTGTGGAGTTTGTATCTATGTTTTCCGCTCAGGAAACACATTCACTTCATGCACGTTACTGGGCCTGGAGTGTGTGACTCCATTGAGGAATCTGTTCAAAGGGTTAGGGTTAGTCTGTTCAGAGCTGCACTATCAGAGTCTGTTCAAAGCTGCACTATCAGATAGTCTGTTCAAAGCTGCACTATCAGATAGTAGGTTAGGGTTAGTCTGTTCAGAGCTGCACTATCAGATAGTCTGTTCAAAGCTGCACTATCAGATAGTCTGTTCAAAGCTGCACTATCAGATAGTCTGTTCAAAGGGTTAGGGTTAGTCTGTTCAGAGCTGCACTATCAGATAGTCTGTTCAAAGGGTTAGGGTTAGTCTGTTCAGAGCTACACTATCAGATAGTCTGTTCAAAGCTGCACTATCAGATAGTCTGTTCAAAGGGTTAGGGTTAGTCTGTTCAGAGCTGCACTATCAGATAGTCTGTTCAAAGGGTTAGGGTTAGTCTGTTCAGAGCTACACTATCAGATAGTCTGTTCAAAGGGTTAGGGTTAGTCTGTTCAGAGCTACACTATCAGATAGTCTGTTCAAAGGGTTAGGGTTAGTCTGTTCAGAGCTACACTATCAGATAGTCTGTTCAAAGCTGCATCAGATAGTCTGTTCAAAGCTGCACTATCATATAGTCTGTTCAGAGCTGCACTATCAGATAGTCTGTTCAAAGCTGCACTATCAGATAGTCTGTTCAAAGGGTTAGGGTTAGTCTGTTCAGAGCTACACTATCAGATAGTCTGTTCAAAGGGTTAGGGTTAGTCTGTTCAGAGCTACACTATCAGATAGTCTGTTCAAAGCTGCACTATCAGATAGTCTGTTCAAAGCTGCACTATCAGATAGTCTGTTCAAAGCTGCATCAGATAGTCTGTTCATAGGGTTAGGGTTAGTCTGTTCAGAGCTGCACTATCAGATAGTCTGTTCAAAGCTGCATCAGATAGTCTGTTCATAGGGTTAGGGTTAGTCTGTTCAGAGCTACACTATCAGATAGTCTGTTCAAAGCTGCACTATCAGATAGTCTGTTCAAAGCTGCACTATCAGATAGTCTGTTCAGAGCTGCACTATCAGATAGTCTGTTCAAAGGGTTAGGGTTAGTCTGTTCAGAGCTACACTATCAGATAGTCTGTTCAAAGCTGCACTATCAGATAGTCTGTTCAAAGCTGCACTATCAGATAGTCTGTTCAGAGCTGCACTATCAGATAGTCTGTTCAAAGCTGCACTATCAGATAGTCTGTTCAAAGCTGCACTATCAGATAGTCTGTTCAGAGCTGCACTATCAGATAGTCTGTTCAAAGCTGCACTATCAGATAGTCTGTTCAGAGCTGAACTATCAGATAGTCTGTTCAAAGCTGCACTATCAGATAGTCTGTTCATAGCTACACTATCATATAGTCTGTTCAGAGCTGCACTATCAGATAGTCTGTTCAGAGCTACACTATCAGATAGTCTGTTCAGAGCTGCACTATCAGATAGTCTGTTCAGAGCTGAACTATCAGATAGTCTGTTCATAGCTACACTATCAGATAGACCTTCTGGCTCCACTGAAGAGTACTAAAGAGAATAATATACTCACTGTACTAGAATGTTCTAGAAAACTCAGGGAAGCTGACCGTAACCAGAGACTTGACACAGGGATACACTCCCTAAAATAATTGATGCGTGTCAACCATACGTGTATACAATATAAATGTATGGACTGTTTATGTACAGTAGCCTAAGTATTTTACATGAATGTATGAATATTGCATGTAAGATAAGATAAGATATTCCTTTATTCGTCCCACAATGGGGAAATTCGGGCATTGCAGCAGCAAAGTGGACAGAAGTATACATACAATTTACAAAGTAAGTACGAGATATTATAAAAAAGATATAAAAAAGATAACACCAGTTGCATATGGAGACCAAATTAAAATATATAAACTCTACATGGGAGTACTGTACATGTGTTTCTTATACATGTATGTACTGTACATGTATCTACTCCACAGGTCTACTTTAGCATGGCAACACTCCCAGTCCAGACCGGGTCATTTCTAGAGTAACTACTATGTTTATTATGTCACCCCGGTGGGAAAGACACATCACTTATGCTAACTGAGACAAAGTCCCTCATTGAGTCCCTCATTGAGTCCACCCCTCTGCTTGTGTTTCACATAAATACATTTTCTTTCTTCCTGTGTTGTTCGTCTCTGGTATTTTAGCATCATGTATGTGGGACTTAGCATCATGTATGTGGGACTTAGCATCATGTATGTGGGCCAACGTGTAGCGTTTCTACAGGACTGTCTGTGGAGGTTCAGAGTGTTCACATCCCAGTGGGATGTTGCCCATTTGCCCATTTGAAGGACAGTGTGGGACCTCCAGCCCAAGTCTGCCAGCAGCAGCAGCAGCCTGCCAGCAGCAGCAGCAGCCTGCCAGCAGCAGCAGCCTGCCAGCAGCAGCAGCAGCCTGCCAGCAGCAGCAGCCTGCCAGCAGCAGCAGCCTGCCAGCAGCAGCAGCCTGCCAGCAGCAGCAGCCTGCCAGCAGCAGCAGCCTGCCAGCAGCAGCAGCAGCCTGCCAGCAGCAGCAGCCTGCCAGCAGCAGCAGCCTGCCAGCAGCAGCAGCCTGCCAGCAGCAGCAGCCTGCCAGCAGCAGCAGCCTGCCAGCAGCAGCAGCCTGCCAGCAGCAGCAGCCTGCCAGCAGCAGCAGCCTGCCAGCAGCAGCAGCCTGCCAGCAGCAGCAGCCTGCCAGCAGCAGCAAACCTAATTACCTCTGAAGGACCTCTTAACCTGTACTGTAGGACTTCTCTCCTGGGTCAGCTGTGGTTAGTAATGTAGTCTGCATGTTAAACTGTACCAAGACAGTCAGCATAGCTATTCAAACCTAATATACTTGAGCAAATCCCAGTTGGGATCTCAATGATGTAGCCGGGCAGGGAGAGGAGAATGTGATTGGCCCTCCTCATCACCCTCTTGTGTGCAGTGGTCTCTGTGCCAGTGCGCTCTCTAGTAATTCCATCAGAAGAAGGTCATGCCCAGACTGGGGCTGTGGACGTCACCTGGTGAAGGTCACCATGACAGAGTTTGAAAGGTCAGCTTCCTGCAGCAACAGATTCAGGGTGGAGATCTGTGTCTCACATTACTCAGTAATCGTAATAGCAGTTTAAAGTATGTGTACTCAAGTTTCAATAGTGATACTGAACTCAGATGAGAGAAAATGAGCTGGTTTATTAAATCATTTAGTAGACGCTCTTATCCAGAGCAGGTTTAGATTCTTCCAGTTTTGCTGCATTTTGTCACAGAGAGCGAACAGAAGCATCTGGCCCTCTTTCCCATAGACATATATACATGTCTATACTCTTTCCCTGCCCTGCACTGTTGAAGTCAGTAGACTGTAGACTGAACTATTCATATTCCACAGTATATAAACAAATCATCAGCTTGACGCCAAGGAAGCCAACCAAATAATACAAACTTATGACCACTTATAAATAAATATTGAGACTCAATGTATTCAAGGACACCAACTAATCAAGTTGAAAATAATGATTATATCACATATTTTGGTACCAAGGGACTGGGAGTTCTTCAATGTCATAAATCCATGGGGTGCAGTCGTGCTCCGTTCACTCTCTCCTCCTACCCACCTCTCTCTCGCGCGCTCTTACACAAACAAACACGCGTGCGCAAGTTGTTGCAAGACATCGCTCAGTCTCGATTCTTTTATCCCAAAGAGCTATAGAGACGTTCACATCAAACTGCAGCTCGTCGGACACCACAACGGACATTGAGAGTAATATGGACACAAGTCATTCACACCATAATTCTTGCACGACGGTTAGAATAAGGTAAGCAATTTTTTTGTAATTATCTACAACAAACCAGCTTTTAACTTAAACTTGGGTAGAAGTTTGACATTGCGTCATAGACTCTACTCCAAGATTAGGTGGCCTCAACTAGCCTAACTATTTAAAAAATCTATTTTAGCCTGTTTTCCCTGAGTTTCATGACGATTAAACATTTTATAAATGTATTGTTAGCCGCGATTGTTTTAAGGCACTTTGGGCGCTCTACAATTTCCAAAACAGTTTTAATCAGTGATGTGGTTCACACCCCACATGTTTCTGATGGTTCACTGGTGTGCGAGCTCGGTCATTGTCCTCTTCTTCTCAAGTGAATGCTGCTGTTATGTTGCAACACAACGTCCCCCAGGCGCACTTCTCTGGGTAATCATGTTCAACCATTCCATCCTCTACCCAACCCACTAGCTTGGTTTATGGATCATATGTCGAGAACTGAAGACTCCCATTGTACATCAGCCACCATCTCCTCCAGGTGCTCACTCAAATATGCGAAAACTGGATATTCTCTGTATTACATTACACACTGGAGAAATTGTGATGATATTAACTAACAAATTGCTGAAATTAAATGATATTGATAGTAAATGACATGGTCTACAGGACATCCAGCAATATTCATGTACTCCATGCCATTATAGTGCAGTAATTGATACTCCTCTCCTCTGAGTGGTCAGACTGGTCTGGGGTGCCTGTCGTTAACTTGGGTTCCCTGGTATCTGTTCTCAAGGATTCCCCCAGCAATTTACTGTCTGTTTACTGTCTGTCTGTATGTTCACAGGGGAAATTTGATTTCAGACAGACTCCTCCATGAAAATTGTGCATTGAAAATTTGATTATGTTTCTTTTTCTCATTAACTCTCCTGCTGCTCTTCTGGCTGCAGCGGTGGAGATACCCTTCTCTTATGTGTTCTCTCTCTCTCTCTCTCTCTCTCTCTCTCTCTCTCTCTCTCTCTCTCTCTCTCTCTCTCTCTCTCTCTCTCTCTCTCTCTCCGCTGCTCTGCTCTCTCTGCACAGTTGAGCACAGTTGAGCACAGTCTAGTACCGTGTTGTCAGGCTGGTTGTGACTCAGCTGCTCCCTGAGCTGCCAGGCTGCTTGATGCCTGTATTTGATGCCTGTATTTGTATTTATGCCTGTGTTTCTCTGTGCTCCATTGCACTCCTGTGGTGGGGCCAGAGCACAGAGGGCTGTGAAATGTCCCACTCCTCCTTCTCAGAAGATCATAGCAACCAGTAGTGAATATCCCAGGCTGGTGCCAGGGCGTTCATTAGAGCAGGCAGTCTGTGTGTGTGTACACAGTGCAGAACCATGTCAGACACTGATTACCTCATTATTATAAACACACACAAGCACACACAGCTAGTAAACATACACATTCTCTCTCTGTCTCTCTCTGTCTCTCTCTCTCGTTCACGCTTTCTTTATGTCTCTCCTACTCACACACACATACATACACAAACACACTCACCTGCACACCAACACATGCATGCACACACTCCAAGGTGTAATATAACAGATATCCAAGTTATCACTTGGCACTTTGTTGGCGCCTCAGTCACACTGTTAGATTGAATGTCACAGGTAACTACTGGTTATCTGTTGTCACCCCAGGGGTCGTCAAAGAAGCAAAACATCTCAGAGTGACACATACACAGTGGAAGGCAGACACATGGATAGACGGATGAGGGGAAGAGACTGAGGGGCCAGTAGGCAGGCGAGCAGCCAGTCCCCCAGTCAAGGAAACAGTGTGTGTTGTCCAGATACAGTACCATGCATAACCGTGCAGCTCTGAACATGACATGCATACCCGCAATTCCAGTAAGCAAGATGTTATTGGTGAGGGGGATGGGTTTGGGTTAGGGTTAGGTCATAGCAGGTCCTTGTCTGAACTCCCCAACTCAATCCAGACTCACTGCTGATCTGAAGGGAACTCTTAATAGGCTGGTTGGGTGGGTCATGATTCGGTTATAAGGGCAGGAGGGGAAGGCCACCTGCTCTGGTTCTTGGAATGTAAACCATGCACCCCCCCCCCCCCATAGTTATGTCATAGTTACACGGTTATGCTTTGTGAATGTGTGCCACAAAATACCATGCAGTATTGAGATGAACATACACACACGCATACACCTCCACATATGCAACACGAACACAGTCACATACATGTAAGTCACACAGAGAAGGCCCTGCCGTTGAGGGAGAGCTACAGGAAGCAGTCACACTGGGTTTCTGAGGACTAGTTCCTTGGTAATAAGGTTTGAGCCGGCTGAGCACACAGAGGAAGCAGCCTTCAGGTTCGATGTTATCACCCAACCTAATGGACCATCAGCAATACACGACCCCCACGAGTCTCCTTCTCAGGCTCTCCTGAGTGTCTCTACATTGATTTTCTGATCAGAACAAATGATATAATCTTGTTTCTTCCGACCAACTATGATGTGGGTTGGTGGTGACTTCTCAGTCGTGTGGCTGCTACTAGTTCACTGTCTGAGTGTCTGAGTGTGGCCCTCTGGGAGTGGAGCTGCTGTGTGTCTGAGTGTGGCCCTCTGGGAGTGGAGCTGCTGTGTGTCTGAGTGTGGCCCTCTGGGAGTGGAGCTGCTGTGTGTCTGAGTGTGGCCCTCTGGGAGTGGAGCTGCTGTGTGTCTGAGTGTGGCCCTCTGGGAGTGGAGCTGCTGTGTGTCTGAGTGTGGCCCTCTGGGAGTGGAGCTGCTGTGTGTCTGAGTGTGGCCCTCTGGGAGTGGAGCTGCTGTGTGTCTGAGTGTGGCCCTCTGGGAGTGGAGCTGCTGTGTGTCTGAGTGTGGCCCTCTGGGAGTGGAGCTGCTGTGTGTCTGAGTGTGGCCCTCTGGGAGTGGAGCTGCTGTGTGTCTGAGTGTGGCCCTCTGGGAGTGGAGCTGCTGTGTGTCTGAGTGTGGCCCTCTGGGAGTGGAGCTGCTGTGTGTCTGAGTGTGGCCCTCTGGGAGTGGAGCTGCTGTGTGTCTGAGTGTGGCCCTCTGGGAGTGGAGCTGCTGTGTGTCTGAGTGTGGCCCTCTGGGAGTGGAGCTGCTATGTGTCTGCTTGCTGTCAGGTAATGTGTGTCTGTGTTCAGTGAACAGGCTGAAGGCGTGAGCAACAGATGTATTGGTACTGAGGAAGAGGTGATGAGGGTGATGAGGGTGGATTAGTCAACCAACTAAGGACATAGTGAGAGCAAAGGATAGTTTCATCTCCACAGACGGTCATTGGTGTCCTGTTTCTTAGTGGGCCGGAAAGCAGGGCCGCCCCTGATAACCAATCTCTGGCCAGAGGAGAGGATGTGTTGTAGCCGTGGCGACAGGGATGTCTATCAGAGTCAGTCTGCTCATGTCTGGCTCACACCACTCTACGGCCTCACCACTCAGAAACCAGTTCTGGGATGTTCTGGTAGCTCACTGGGTAAGAGTTCCCACTGAGGCTAAGCCATCAACATGTGGGCCCAGGTTGGATGAATAAAGGCCCAAAAAATCATAAAAATGATTCCACCTTGAAGCGTTGCCTGTTTCTTGGTTAATGGCTGTTGGAGTTTTGTGAACATTATTCTCAGAGGCCTGCTGGATTAGCGGTGCAGTTTGACATTCCTGACTTGGCTCTTGTCCCTGATTAACTGTACACTCAACTGTCACGTTATGACTTTGCAGGGGACCCCAACATGCAAATGAGGCCTTCCTTTGTGAGGAGAGACTGGCCTGGTTACATAATCATACGTGACCTGTCAGGTCACATCCTGTTCTGGCTGGTGCTTCCAGGTCAGCGCAGGGCCAGGAGCCAAAACTTCCTGGCCGGGACGTGGCGTAGCTCAGATACCTCCAGACCTGAGGGAAGAGCCAAGTCACAGAATGAGAGGAATGATTAATGACCAGTGCTGGATGTGTGTTCAGGCCCACGCTGTAGAGATAGGCTAGCTCCAAAACAGCAACACTTCAGCAGGCGACACAGTGGAACTGACCCAGTGCTGCTCGTCTTCCTGTTTGGGTAAATAGTTCAGATGAGTAGAACAGAACACCATGATTACTGATATCAACATGTGGGACTCTGGGAGGGACTAGAAGTTGACACTGTGGGAAAGGGCATGTTTGCTCACCTGGTACCCTTAACACCTGGTCAAAGACACACACACACACACACACACACCCCTTCTCATAGTGTTGACATCAGGCATTACAAAGGAACTAGGTTTAGAAGCAGCTGTCGCTCCATTAGAAGGATAACAAGGGACAAAAAACACAGGCATCCACACACACACACACCCACATGAATTCACACACACCACAATCTTGTGTCCCTAACCCTAACCTTCCAGGGGGAATACAATCCTAAAATATATCCTATTTTGATTCCCAGGTTGTATCGCTGAGTCCTAAACCTTTGTGTGCAGCAGTCTCTGAAAAGGAGAGACAAGGCCATGGAGATTTTCAACTCCACCCTCTCAAGCAACCTCAGCCACAGTGTTAATGTGAGCGGAACGTTCCGCCCAAGTCCCTACACCACGGTGGAGATGGTTGTCATCGTCCTGGTGGCTGGGTCCCTCAGCCTGGTCACAGCCACAGGGAACATCCTGGTCATGCTCTCTATCAAGGTCAGTTCAGGATGTTTCTGCGCCAGGTGTTTCAGCCTGAGAGAGAGGTTAGATCTTGTCAGCAGGATCATAGACATATATACATGTATATATGTCTATGAGCAGGGTCACTGATGGGATTTATCCATAAAGTCTGTGATGTCATCAATTTATAATACATTGTTCCTGCAGATTCTTATGAACGAATATCCTTCACCCTCCCTTTTATTTTAGGTAAACAGGAACTTGCAGACCGTCAATAACTATTTCCTGTTTTCGCTGGCTTGTGCCGACCTCATCATTGGCCTGGGCTCAATGAATCTCTACACTCTTTATATCGTGATGGGCCACTGGCCCCTGGGCCCTGTAGTGTGTGACCTGTGGTTGGCTGTGGACTATGTCGTTAGCAATGCATCTGTCATGAACCTGCTCATCATCAGCTTCGACCGCTACTTCTGTGTGACCAAGCCACTGAGCTACCCAGCAAGGCGCAGCACCAAGATGGCGGGTCTGATGATCGCTGCGGCCTGGGTTCTGTCCTTCATCCTCTGGGCGCCCGCCATCTTGTTCTGGCAGTTTGTGGTAGGCGGCCGGACAGTGCCACCTGGCCAGTGCTACATCCAGTTCTTCTCCAACGCCGCTGTGACCTTTGGCACGGCCATCGCGGCGTTCTACCTGCCGGTCGGGATCATGATCGCCCTCTACTGGCGCATCTCCCGGGCCAGTCGCAGCCGTGTGAGGAAGAGCAGAAGGAAGCCCTCGGGAACCAGCCTAGGTGAAGGCCCGTCACAGAGCCAGGATGATGGGGGTGAGGTCCAGCCCAACAACTGCACCATGACCGGGGATGAGGAAGAGGAGGGTGAAGATAGAGGGAAGGAAAGAGAGATGGTGCAGCGCCAGCCGAATGGCAGAGGTCTGAGGCATTTGGAAGGAGTGGAAACTAGAGAAAGCTCCACCAATGAAAGCTCCACCACAGTCAGCATCCCCATGTCGTCCAATCACAGGGAAGAAGAGAACACCTTCCAGCAGGGGCTGAACGGCAAGACCAAGCCAAAGCAAGCTCAGAGGTCTACTCAGAACCCAGGTTCTGGATGTGGTTCCTCTCCCACAGACCCCTCCCAGACTGGACCCAGAACTAAGACAGACTCTGCCCCCACCAATGAGAAGCAAAACCTGGTTACACGGACACTGCTCAAGGTGACCAATCATGATGAACACAGGAGATATAGACATGAATTATAGAATCATATAGGAAGGCTAATTTTGACATAAAATAAAGAACTAATATACATTTAATATATTCATAAAATGTACGTTTTTTTTTTACTGATGATTCCTCCTTTAGGTAACAAATCAGAGGTCAAACAGGAAGTTTAAGAAGAGGGGGACACCTTCCCGGGAGAAGAAGGTGACTCGCACCATCATGGCCATCCTGGTGGCGTTTGTGGCCACGTGGACACCCTACAACGTGATGGTGCTGATCAACACCTTCTGCTCGGCCTGCATCCCCAGCTCTTTATGGACCATCGGCTACTGGCTGTGCTACATCAACAGCACCATCAACCCCGCATGCTACGCGCTCTGCAATACAACCTTCAAGAACACCTTCAGACAGCTGCTGCTGTGCCAGTATAGGAACATCCGTACTGCCCGGTGAGGGCGTGGCAGGGAGGAGGGGCGGAGCATGACAAGGGGAGGAGGTAGGGTGGGGCATGGTAGGGGGAGGAGGTGGGGTGGGGCATGGTAGGGGGAGGAGGTGGGGTGGGGCATGGTAGGGGGAGGAGGTGGGGTGGGGCATGGTAGGGGGAGGAGGTGGGGTGGGGCATGGTAGGGGGAGGAGGTGGGGTGGGGCATGGTAGGGGGAGGTGGTGGGGTGGGGCATGGTAGGGGGAGGTGGTGGGGTGGGGCATGGTAGGGGGAGGTGGTGGGGTGGGGCATGGTAGGGGGGTTTGGGTGGTAGAAGGGTAGAGGACGGGGACAGGGTAGGGGTGAGGCCTCTACCTGGGGGTGGGGTGGGGTGAGATAACGTGTTCTTTAGATTCAATGTCAGCGCTACCCTTCCAAGACAATCCCTTTTCTCTATGGACTGAGTCAGTGTTTATGTGTGAATATTGTGTGTGTAGATGTTTCTGTGGAGTTGGGGGTGGCGTCAGGGCTGTCCTAATGCAAGTCAGTGGTTGGTTATACAGCTGAGAGAATTGGGGCTTCAAGATAGCTTTTCAGACAGTAACTATTGTTGTTGTCGTGTTGACACTGTGATAAATAGTTTAGACATTACTCCCCTTAGTAAATATTCCTTTGGGACTAGTAATGCCAATATTGGAATTAAAACGCGTGTGAGAAATTGTGTGTGTGTGTATTTTCTATGTTAGGATAAAGCAATATCATACTGTAGCAAATCTTCCTCCCTCCTCCCTCCTCCCTCCTCCTTCCTCCTTCCTCCTTCCTCCCTCCTCCCTCCTCCCTCCTCCTTCCTCCCTCCTCCTTCCTCCTTCCTCCCTCCTCCCTCCTCCCTCCTCCCTCCTCCCTCCTCCCTCCTCCTTCCTCCCTCCTCCTTCCTCCTTCCTCCTTCCTCCCTCCTCCCTCCTCCCTCCTCCCTCCTCCCTCCTCCTTCCTCCCTCCTCCTTCCTCCTTCCTCCCTCCTCCCTCCTCCCTCCTCCTTCCTCCTTCCTCCTTCCTCCCTCCTCCCTCCTCCCTCCCTCCCTCCTCCTTCCTCCCTCCTCCCTCCTCCTTCCTCCCTCCTCCCTCCTCCCTCTGTCTTGCTCATGTCTATATCAGTTGATTTAAACACAGCTGTAACCATTTAATGTGTTGAGAATAAAATATATAGAGAGAAACTGCCTCGCCCTCTGTCCAGCCATGCAGCTGCATTCACAGCACTTATACCACCTGAGGTAACATACACAGAAAAACTAAAACACACTGGTTATGTCTAGTTTTGTTTTTTTACCAGACATCCTCCACTACATGAGTAGCATGTTTTCGACCAGGCCCCCTGGTCAGTGCCAGACTGACCCAGTCAGAGAGGGTGAATTCTGGGCAGCTGGCTACAGTGGTAGGCCTCAGCACAGAGAGCCATCGAGGATCAGGGCCATTTGAGATGCAGTACTGGTGCCCCAGACATGACATGTGAACTAGCCAGGCCTAACAACATATCATCTAACCATGGAGAAGGGGCCTAAAGTAGACTGTTATTGCTTAGATGATTAAGTAGTGTTAGTGTTAGGAACATCACATACTGAGGAGCTTTGTGCTTGTGTTCATTAAAGGTAAAAAATAAAATTAAAAAAACCTTTCCAGAGTTCTTATTTTTTCAGTCACATTGGATGATTTGAACCTTCACACTTTAGTGACAAACAACAACCGGAATATTGCCGCAGCAACAACAAGACCTCTGCAACTGTCTCAGCTGCTGAGTCCTGGAGGCCTCTTCTGGTAAGGACAAAAAAACGCTACTCTACAGGTGGCCAACCACCTGTATTATATATATATATATATATATGATGTCTGTATTATTAAATTGATTGGTTCTCTTACTTTGGGTATGCATATTCAGTCAATTCGTTTTTTTTTTTTACCATCACCAGAAACTCCTCACACCAAGCTTGCGTCTCCTGCGCAGGGCGCAGGGCGCAGGGCGCAGGGCGCAAGGGGCAGGGCGCAAGGGGCAGGGCGCAGGGCGCAAGGGGCAGGGCGCAGGGCGCAAGGGGCATGTTAGTGTTAGGCTTGTTGTAGGAGTGTTACGATGCAAAAAAAGGCCCTCTGAGAGGGTTAGGGTTAGAGGTTGTCCCTCTGAGAGGGTTAGGGTTAGGGTTAGAGGTTGTCCCTCTGAGAGGTTGCTCCCCGGAATACGCGGCTCATTGGCTACTCCCAGGAAAGCACTTCAAATGTCCCTTCCACCTCTCCACTATATACTTCTCCACGCCCAGAGTTTCTGCGCTGATTAACAGAGGAATGGTTAGCCCTAACCCTAACCCAGAGGAAGGGTTAGCCCTAACCCTAACCCAGACGAATGGTTAGCCCTAACCCTAACCCAGAGGAATGGTTAGCCCTAACCCTAACCCAGAGGAATGGTTAGCCCTAACCCTAACCCAGAGGAATGGTTAGCCCTAACCCTAACCCAGAGGAATGGTTAGCCCTAACCCTAACCCAGACGAATGGTTAGCCCTAACCCTAACCCAGAGGAAGGGTTAGCCCTAACCCTAACCCAGAGGAAGGGTTAGCCCTAACCCTAACCCAGAGGAAGGGGCTCCACCAGTGGACAGCTATGGAAACATCCTGCCCCCTAGTGGCTTTAAAGTGGAACTTCTATGTATTTATCAAACTGAATGCAAGAGTATATTTGCTTATTTAACTTTAGGTGTTCGTGTACGGTGTGTGTATGTGTGTGTGAGTGTGTGTGTGTGAGTGTGTGTGTGTATATCTGTGTGTGTGTGTTATGAAGGCAGAGACGTGTCCGCCTGCGTGTCTGCCTGCGTGTCTGCCTGCTTGACTGCCTGAAAAAAACAAAAAAACATATCATTCTCACCGTGAATGGGAGGAAGAGTTCTTTTTTACTACTGTGAAAGAAAGCTGCGTGTGTCTCATTTGCGGGGCGAATGTGGCGACGGCAAAGCGGCACAATGTGGAGAGACACGTCTGTCACAAAAGCTACCATGCTAACTATCCATCGGGTAGCCCTCCACCCAACCATATACACCCAACGCAAAACATCGTCAAAATAGTCTCAATCGTTTGTACTGCAATTATTTTCGTTTGTGCTGCTTTGCAGAATGTAGAAGTGATCATCTGAAAATGTAAACAATTCCTGAGATTAATAGAAATAAAGTGTTGAATATTTCCCACCTTGTTAAGTCATTGTTGATAGTTATTGTGAGAAATCATTAACATGATCAGTGTCTTCACATAGATGAGTATCATTAATCATTAATAATAATATATGACTAAAGGTAAACTGAGCAAAGTTGTTATTTTAGAAGAGTGTATCAAACTGGTAGCCCTTCATATGACTCAGTACCCATGAAGTAGCTCTCAGTTTCAAAAAGGTTGGTGACCCTGACTGTCTGTCTACCTATCACACTGTCTGTCTACCCATCACACTGTCTGTCTACCCATCACACTGTCTGTCTACCCATCACACTGTCTGTCTACCCATCACACTGTCTGTCTACCCATCACACTGTCTGTCTACCCATCACACTGTCTGTCTACCCATCACACTGTCTGTCTACCCATCACACTGTCTGTCTACCTATCACACTGTCTGTCTACCCATCACACTGTCTGTCTACCCATCACACTGTCTGTCTACCCATCACACTGTCTGTCTACCTATCACACTGTCTGTCTACCTATCACACTGTCTGTCTACCCATCACACTGTCTGTCTACCTATCAAATTGTCTTTCTGTTGTTCTGTCCATCTGCAGCTCACATTAAAGGCCTTTTAGACCATTGCCATCCTGACTTTAGCCATTCACTGTAATATTAAGTTTTATCAGTTCATGTAAATAGAATACAATGGAAAATCAAAATAATAGAGCAGAGTACCTCAGGTATTGGTTGAACATTTAGTATGAAATGGACATAGTAAAAAGTAAAAACATGAATCTTTGGCAGTGTCGTTTTGAAAAGCTTGATAAAATGTGTATACCCAACGTAGAGTTCTAAATTAGATAAGTATATTAGCGTTAAGAAGACAAGGCAGAGGGAAACACAAACACAGCTTCTGTCTGTCTGTTTACAGGGTTTACAGTCAACAATCCTCGTCCAACCTGTCGCTCTGGCATGGTCCCTTTGTTCCCTTCTCCTCACATGTACGTTGACTTCAGCATTATGTTAGCTCACACAACACTGTTGCTTGTGGTAGTAGGCCATGTGTATGTTGTACAGTACTGCTCCACCGGACCAAGACGGGTCTAATCTGTTCTGTCCTCAACCATTAACTCTCTGGGCCCGATAGGTGAACAACATAGCACAGACAGATATGATGTTGACACTCCACACATTGAGACGTATCTTTCATCTATTGTTGGTACTTATGTAGTACAATTGAGCCCTGCTGTTTGAAGTGAACACACTACCAGAAGGAACAGATGATGATGGGAGGAGTACTACCAGTGTTGGTGTTATTAGTGAAAGAATGTTGGGAGGTAAACTTTGGGCAGTACCTGTATTAAGAAGTCCTCCCCCCTCCAGCCCCATGATAAAGGCCCATCCTGGTGGGTCCTGTTGAGCTGTTCTCTAGAGGTGATCATTGGGAAGGGTGAAAGAATGGAGCTGAAGGCGCTTCCAGGTCCTGAGAACGACTTTCCCCTGCCCGCTGTGTTCCCAGAGCCTTACATGGAGGAGGCAGGGCTGGGAGTGGAGGCAGGGCTGGGAGTGGAGGCAGGGCTGGGAGTGGAGGCAGGGCTGGGAGTGGAGTCAGGGCTGGGAGTGGAGGCAGGGCTGGGAGTGGAGTCAGGGCTGGGAGTGGAGGCAGGGCTGGGAGTGGAGGCAGGGGAGCAGGAGGGGGATCCAGAAACTGAAGAACCTGAGCGGGATGATGACTTGCGGACGTGCAGCCCAGACCTGCTGAGCATGCTGCATGCTGCAGAGAGCAGGAGGAGCATGCTGCATGCTGCAGAGATGCAGCAGCCTTCCTCTGGAGGGGCAGACAGACAGGAGTTCCCCCCCAGAGGAGGAGAACACACATCGAAAGAGGCTCCAAAGATTGACAGGGTGAGAACATTTACACAGTTTAAATGGATCTGAATTAGGTGCCTGTTTTTTTGTAAAGTGTTTAGCTTTCAGAAGCCAAAAAGCAGGGCAAGCACATGGCTATTCAGCGAGGGTTGTGTGTTTTTGAGTGTGACTGGGTGGATGTGAAGTGTATGCCCTGAGTTGGATGGCTGTGCTTTACAAACCAACAGGCCAGTAGATGGACAAGGTATGGAATTGAGGGGGTCATCTTGTTCTCGGACAGTCTGACCATAGGTGGTTGGAAAATCTTTGAGATTGGGGGCGGGGAGGCAGAAGATCCTTGGGAACCCGAGTTGAGTCACCTGTACAGAAGCCAAGAACAACACAAGGCATCGTGTGTGTGGAGTGTCTGGTGAGGCTGTTTGTGTGTGGAGTGTTTGGTGAGGCTGTTTGTGTGGAGTGTTTGGTGAGGCTGTTTGTGTGTGGAGTGTTTGGACAGGCTGTTTGTGTGTGGAGTGTTTGGACAGGCTGTTTGTGTGTGGAGTGTTTGGTGAGGCTGTTTGTGTGTGGAGTGTTTGGTGAGGCTGTTTGTGTGTGGAGTGTTTGGGGAGGCTGTTTGTGTGTGGAGTGTTTGGACAGGCTGTTTGTGTGTTAAGTGTTTGGTGAGGCTGTTTGTGTGTGGAGTGTTTGGACAGGCTGTTTGTGTGTGGAGTGTTTGGACAGGCTGTTTGTGTGTGGAGTGTTTGGACAGGCTGTTTGTGTGTTAAGTGTTTGGTGAGGCTGTTTGTGTGTTAAGTGTTTGGAGAGGCTGTTTGTGTGTTAAGTGTTTGGAGAGGCTACGGAGACACGTGCTGTAGCAGCTCCTTGAGAAGATCTCTGCTCTTTTAAGCAACATCTTGTCCCATAGTTCACTCAATCTCACTGACTTCAACGTGACTCTTGACATCCTCACACTGTTAATCATCCCACCTTCTGTGTCCTGTCATCATGAATGGTTTACTACACACACATGCACAGACACACAGAACATGGTCAGACTGTTTTCTTCCAGTCTTACTCTTGGTTTTGCCAGTATATAAAAAGTTACTCTGGAAAATGCAGAGTTCCAATGTCTACAGTGAGTAAAATAAACTGTGTGAGTCCACAGAAAGAAAGAGGGTTTAAACAGGTTTGTAGAAGCATGTGTGTGTGTGTTAGTTTTTTAATTAAACAAGAGGGAAAGTTCAAATCACATTCATGATTCATATTCAATGAGGGTGTCCTCCCTCCCTCACTCCAACCCTTCCTCAGGCCTCTCCTTCGACCTGTTCTCACCACAAAGACTCTTTTATCAGCCCTCTCCCCTCCTGCTCTCTCCTCCCCTTCTCTCCTCTCCTTGTCTCTCTTTGGGCACCTGAGTTAGAAGGTGAAAGAGGGTGTTTGGCAATTTGTACACTTTAACACTTCCAACCAACACGATCAGTCTACAGTTCAGGTTGTGGTGTGATCATATTGTGGTTTAAGACAGTTGAGGACGGTCGTAGTGTAGTCACAACAGCATGAAGAAGGTGTACAATCTGGTTACACTGAGCAGGGACAGGGAGCCGGAGGCCGTGCAGTCCATCTGCATCAAGGTACATATAACCAGTTTCTCTGCTAGTCTAAAGCATGCAAAAGAGAGAGAGAGAGAGAGAGAGAGAGAGAGAGAGAGAGAGAGAGAGAGAGAGAGCAAAAGGGCATTTTACATAACATGATTACTGTAACACTGTAGCATCTATTGAATCTTAGTTCGAGAAACAGAGTTGCTCAATGGATATACTGTGCTGGTCCTACAAGCTGTTTTAGTCAGTTGGATTTTCCTGTGTCATCAAGCGATCTGGGACCTGGTTCAATGTCCTACTGGCTATATGTGAAATATTAAGCTGCGCTTAATATATAATCTCTGTTCACTCAGGAGTTGTCTAAAGGCAATGTCAATGCCTTGTTCTTGTCCAAACCTTGGAGGAGTTGGTGTGGTTTTCTCTGGTGCTTCCAGTCAGCTGTTGTCTATCAGGTTGTTCCTACTCTGTGCCAGCAGGATGTTTCCATTGTGAGCACGCAGCTCTGAGTGAAACAAGGAGTTTATTCATCCAAGATCACTCAGTTAAATAGGGTTGATTCTTTATAAACAGGCTGGATAACTGGACAAGTCCTGCCCACAAGTCTCTACCTTGGACTCTACCCTGGCCTCCACTAGCCTCTACTCTGGTCTCTGCCCTGACCTCCACTAGCCTCTACTCTGGTCTCTGCCCTGGCCTCCAATGGCCTCTACTCTGGTCTCTGCCCTGGCCTCCAATGGCCTCTACTCGGGTCTCTGCCCTGGCCTCCAATGGCCTCTATCCCACATATCCCATTCAGATCCTCAGATAAATGAACAAATTGGGACCTCAGTGAGGTTAATCCAGTTAGCGAGTAAAAAAACCCAACATGGCATACCCACAGCCTCATACGTGTGTGTGTGTGCATTATTCTGTGCCTGCCTAAGTGCAGACGTGTGTACGCCAGAGGAGAATGTGGGTTAGGGGTAGAGAGAACCATGGGTGGTGGGAGGAGCTTATTAAGGGGTGTGACTCAAGGCTTTCCAATCAGGTGCTTCAGGTCCTGCCTCTAAGTTTGCTACCAGAACCCTCTCTGAGGGAAAGGCAGAGACATTAAGTAGGGGAATAGAGCACAGAGCAGGAGGAGAAGTAAAAAGAGCAGAGGGAGGGAAAGAGAAGCAGTAAAACTAGCAGGACGAGAGGAGACAGAGAGCCAGGGGAGAATATGGCCAGATGGGGCTCTTCCAACAGCACAGCCTTCCAGACGCCTCACTGGATGGTGAGGGAGAGTCAGAGGGATAAAGGATTGATGGGTCGAGAATGGCTAAGTGTACATGTGGAAGAGAGGATGTGAGATCTTTTGTGGTGGTGTCTCCCATTTCAATTGAAGCTGTCTCAATAGACCTTCCGTTGTTCTTTCTTGTGTCCTTTCTTCCTACAGCAGCTCCAGCTGACTGACCCAAAGAACGAGTTCAACAAACGTCCGATCAAGATGGTCCGCCGCTCGCTGTCCCGCTCCCTTTCTCAGTCATCCATGGACAGCCACAGCTCAGGTACACACACACACACATATACACACACACATATATACACACACACATATATACACACACACATATATACATACACACATATATACATACATACACACACACACGTGTACAGACACACATACAAACACACTCATACATTTTCTGAGTAGGTTTTGAACTCCAGTAGCAGATTAGCCCTGGGGCCATCTCTAAGTCAAACCTTTAAGAAATGAGAAAGGGCTACAGTGGAATGGTCTGCATAATAGGATCTTAATCTGCCTTCAGACCTGCTGATCCTGGCCTCGGGTTTTGCTACAAAAGGAGAAAGAGAAAAAGAGGGAAATAGGTGGAGAAAGAGGGAGGAAGTAATCCAGCTCTACCCTATATGAGAGGGGGGGAGAGAGACTGAGGGAGAGAGAGAGAGAGAGGGGGGGGGAGAGAGACTGAGGGAGAGAGAGAGAGAGAGAGAGAGAGAGAGAGAGAGACTGAGGGAGAGACTGAGGGAGAGAGAGAGAGAGAGGATGGTGATGTAAGCGCGCTATGTGGCCTGAAACACTGAATCAGAAAAACAAGTCAGAAGTTGGATTCCATTCTGTAACACAAATCTCAAACACATAAACAACATGGTCAGCCTTGTCATCGTGGTAACCTGTCATTCTGTTCCCCTCTATGTCCTCCTCTATGTCCTCCTCTATGTTCCCCTCTATGTCCCCCTCTATGTTCCCCTCTATGTCCCCCTCCATGTCCCAGCCTACACAGACAGCTCTGAGGAGGAGGGCCCCCCCAGGGTGCATCAGCAGAAGACCTCCAAGGGCTTCTCAGACTTCTGCGTCAAAAACATCCAACAGGCTGACTTTGGGCGCAGGGAGATAGACATTGCAGAGCAAGGTGAGATTGATAACAAAGAACTTGCATGAGAAGGAGGGGCGTCCTCATCGTACATGGTGATCTATTGGAATGTAGTCAACCAATGGGAACTTAATTGCCTGTTCTCGGTGCAGAGATGCCAGCTCTCATGGCCTTCAGGAAGAAGGCGGAGGGGGACAAGCCTTTGGCGGGAGCCAGGGTGGTGGGCTGTACCCACATTACAGCCCAGACCGCCGTAAGTACACACACTTACACAGGGACACTCAAATCAAATCAAATTAAAATGTATTTGTATAGCCCTTTTTACACGCAAGCATGTCACAGAGGGCTTCACATACGCCCATAGAACTGCCCCTCAACCAACCTAAACCCTCAAGGACACTAACACGCATGCATGCACACACAAACAGTCAATTATCTATACACAGCGTGTGTGTGTGTAGGTGCTGATTGAGACGCTGGCGGCATTGGGAGCCCAGTGTCGCTGGGCAGCCTGTAACATCTACTCCACCCAAAATACTGTGGCTTCAGCTCTGGCAGAGGGAGGTGAGATCCAGACCCCACTGGCTCTACTGCCATCCTCCTCTCCTCCTCTGTCACTCCTGTACAGTCTTCCTCTTCCCCTCTTTCTTTTGTTCTCCTCTCATCCTCCATTGCTCCAACTCAGGGATCTCCGTATTTGCTTGGAAGGGAGAGACGGAGGAGGACTTCTGGTGGTGTATCGACAGCTGTGTGACTCAGGAGGCCTGGGAGCCAAACATGGTACAGATCCTCTACCCACTCTACCACCCCCACCCAGGGGCTCTCATGGTGCAGATCCTCTACCCACTCTACCACCCCCACCCAGGGGCTCTCAGACCCCCTCAACTTAGCTGTGTCCGTCTGTCACCCAGATCTTAGACGATGGAGGAGACCTGACCCACTGCATCTATAAGAAGTACCCCAACCTGTTCAAGAGAATCAAGGGCATTGTCGAGGAGAGCGTGACAGGGGTACACAGGTTGGTCCTGTTCTCTAGTGGAGGGTTAGATGTCCTGCCACCATGCAGAACGTCAGGGTTGTTCTGCTAAGCTGACTCATGTGTTCAGTTAGCAGATGCTTTTATCCAAAGTGACATACAGAGGGGGGATTTGGACCTGCTACATCTTGATCTGCAGATATATGCTCTATCATTGAGCTATAACAGGAAATATCCTTGGCTAAGCTAACTGCTGTCCCTCTCCATGCGGTTTGGCCCTGCGACTCTAACTCCATCTCTTGCTTCCCAGGCTAGTGTGGAAGACTAACCCCCTCCCTCTCCTCACAAGCTAACCCCATCCCTCTCCTCACAGCCTGCTAAACTAAGCAAACCCATGTCCCTTCCTCCCAGGATAATTTGCTAAGCTAACTCCATCCCTCTTCACTTAGACTTTACCAGTTGTCAAAGGCTGGCCGGCTTTGCGTTCCAGCTATGAATGTCAATGATTCCGTCACCAAACAGAAGTTTGACAACCTCTACTGCTGCAGAGAGTCCATATTGGATGGGTATGCTTGCAAGACACACACACACACACACTGGATCATATGAGATGGATGTCTCCTTGCTAATAACATGCATCAGTATGAACTGTGACCTCTACCACCTCGTCCTCCCCCAGACTGAAGCGAACCACAGATGTCATGTTTGGAGGGAAGCAGGTTGTGGTGTGTGGTTATGGAGAGGTCAGAGCCCACACCACCTTACACAAACATGCACAGACAAACACCATGTTGTTCTTCACTGCTTTTTGCCCATGTCCTCTCTGCAGGTTGGTAAAGGTTGCTCTGCAGCTCTGAGTGCCATGGGCTCTGTGGTCTACATCACAGAGGTGGACCCCATCTGTGCCCTGCAGGCGTGGTAGGACCCCAAATGTTATTGCTTAGACCTGTTAGGACTCTAACCTCACCCATGCAGGTCTAGGACTCTGTCTCTAACTTTGTAGACCTAGTAGGACTATAACTCTGCAGACATTTATTAATCTGGAAGCTAACTGTAATTCTTCCCCCCTCCCTTTCCTACCCAGCATGGATGGCTTCCGATTAGTCAAGCTGAATGAGGTCATCCGACAGGTGGACATGGTCATTACCTGCACAGGTAAGAGGAGAGGCTGGGGCAGGTGGAGAGGCTGGGGCAGGTCAGAGGAGAAGCTGGGGCAGGTGAGGAGGCTGGGGCAGGTGAGGAGGCTGGGGCAGGTCAGAGGAGAGGCTGGGGGAAGGTCAGGTGAGGAGGCTGGGGCAGGTGGAGAGGCTGGGGCAGGTCAGAGGAGAGGCTGGGGAAGGTCAGAGGAGAAGCTGGGGCAGGTGAGGAGGCTGGGGCAGGTGAGGAGGCTGGGGCAGGTGGAGAGGCTGGGGCAGGTCAGAGGAGAGGCTGGGGAAGGTCAGAGGAGAGGCTGGGGCAGGTGAGGAGGCTGGGGCAGGTCAGAGGAGAGGCTGGGGCAGGTCAGAGGAGAGGCTGGGGCAGGTGAGGAGGCTGGGGCAGGTCAGAGGGTAGCTGTGGTCTAGTGCTCTATCCTGGTCTGTTCCCTAGGTAACAGGAGTGTGGTGGGGAGAGAGCATCTGGACAGGATGAAGAGTGGCTGCATCGTGTGCAACATGGGCCACTCCAACACTGAGATAGATGTGGTAAGATCCATACAAGTGTGTGTATGTGTCTGTGTGTGGGTGTGTGAGAGTATATATATGTGTGGGTATGTGTTTATGTGTATGGTATGCAGACTGACTCTTGCATCTCTCAGGTGAGTCTGCAGAGCCCAGAGCTAACCTGGGAGCGTGTGAGGTCACAGGTGGACCATGTGATATGGCCGGATGGCAAGAGGATCGTCTTATTGGCCGAGGTGAGAAGCATGACCGAAAACAGACATATTGTTCTATGTGCAGCTTTTTGCGTCATTTCTATACTTAATGTTTGAGTGTTTTCTCAGGGTCGACTCTTAAATCTGAGCTGTTCCACAGTACCCACATTCGTCCTATCCATTACTGCTACCACACAGGTCTGTAAAAGAGTTCACACACACACACAAACTCAAACTAAAAACTATTGTGTGAGTTGATGGTTTGTGCTTGTGTCATGGGAGACTTCACAGAGACTTCTTCTTCTCTGTGCAGGCACTGGCTGTGATTGAGTTGTACAATGCTCCTGAGGGACGCTACAAAAAAGATGTCTACCTGCTGCCCAAGAAGATGGGTGAGTCCCCTACCTCTCACTCCCAGCCCCACCAGCTCTACCTCTCACTCCCAGCCCCACCAGCTCTACCTCTCACTCCCAGCCCCACCAGCTCTACCTCTCACTCCCAGCCCCACCAGCTCTACCTCTCACTCCCAGCCCCACCAGGGTGAGTCCCCTACCTCTCACATCCCAGCCCCACCTAGCATCTACCTCTCACCTCCGCAGCCCCACCTCACAAGCTCTACCTCTCACTCCCAGCCTCCACCACTCTACCTCTCACTCCCAGCCCCACCAGCTCTATCCTCCACGTCCATCCCAACCAGCTCTACCTCTCACTCCCAGCCCCACCAGCTCTACCTCTCACTCCCAGCCCCACCAGCTCTACCTCTCACTCCCAGCACCCACCAGCTCTACCTCTCACTCCCAGCCCCACCAGCTCTACCTCTCACTCCCAGCCCCACCAGCTCTACCTCTCACTCCAGCCCCACCAGCTCTACCTCTCACTCCCAGCCCCACCAGCTCTACCTCTCACTCCCAGCCCCACCAGCTCTACCTCTCACTCCCAGCCCCACCAGCTCTACCTCTCACTCCCAGCCCCCACCAGCTCTACCTCTCACTCCCAGCCCCACCAGCTCTACCTCTCACTCCCAGCCCACCAGCTCTACCTCTCACTCCCAGCCCCACCAGCTCTACCTCTCACTCCCAGCCCCACCAGCTCTACCTCTCACTCCCAAGTGGTGTATTTGCAGATGAGTATGTGGCCAACCTTCACCTGCCTACGTTTGATGCCCACCTGACAGAGCTGACTGACGAGCAGGCCAGGTACCTGGGACTCACCAAGCATGGGCCCTTCAAACCCAACTACTACAGGTGGGTCACACACATGCATATATAAATACAGTGTTTCCCATACATTGATTTTTTTGCCCCCCCAAAACATTTTTTTTGTAGAGCTGTGCACAGCGCATTGATTCGCTCAGCCCCTTCTTGCCCCGCTCGCGTTCTCTCTCTCTCACTGCAATGGACCCGTCTGTGAACAGCCCCCTCTCTCCGTATGGACCCGTCTGTGAACAGCCCCCTCTCTCCGTACGGACCCGTCTGTGAACAGCCCCCTCTCTCCGTACGAGACGGGGCTTTTCACAGCGTCTGGCTCCGTCCCTGCCTACCACACATATAATCACATTCTGTGGGAAACACTGAACCATATACATATCCAGTATGTAACCATCATTTTTAACACAACGTCTGTCTACATGTAGGTATTGATCCATGACACTGAGGCCCAATGTCTCAGGCATCTGACCCAGCAAGGTTCACATCTCCTGGCTGGTTTGGGGTCTGTGGCGGGAGTCTGATCCACTACCAAACTGAACTGGAGCTGACTTGTTAGTTGTTAAGCATATTACATTACATTTGGTAATTGAGCAGACTTACAGTAAGTACAGGGACATTCCCCCAAGGCAAGTGGGGTGAAGTGCCTTCTGATTAAAAGCCCAATTCCCTAACCGCTCAGCCATCTGACCCCCATCCACATATACCTCACATTTTAAACTTCTACATAAACAACAACTATGATAAAACGTAGCTGGTGTGTTTATATTATTAAATCTTCTCCAAATGTAGAGAATGTTTTTGTTCCAGATCCTTATGAGTTATGAGTATTTCCTCAAACGTGGATACTAGGTTATACAACCCATAACTGAGTCACATGCATGCCTAATAACTTTAAATAAAATGGCAAATGTGATCTTATAAATGTTTATAAACTATTTTTTGCCTTTTGAGTTAATATTTTAATAACAAGTGTTTGGCATTTTTCATGCCCACCAGGTGGTGCAAGTCATTCAAGAAAAAAGTTGTAACTGACTGGCTGCTCTGAATGGATAACTGTTGTGATCATTGTTATCTTTCAAAGGAAGGAATGGCTCCCCCTCTCTTTCTCTCTTCCCACCTCGCCTACACTTCTCTCATCCACTACTTTCCTCCCTCTCCATTACTCTAATCATGTTGGTTACACTTTGGTTGTAATGTTTTGATTCACAAGATGCTTTTATCAAAAGTGACAAGTACAAATAGTGCATTTAGTAAGTCCAGCAGATAATCACCATTATACACCTCTCTCTGTCCTTTGTTCATTACTCATACACATTGGAATTGCCTTTCATTCACATGCTCACGTGCTTTAGAATGTGATAGGATTTGACAGATATCCCATAATAAACCCATCTATCTCTCAGAATGGAGCTTCTTACAAACCCGTTTCCTGTTGATCCACATCCTCACGTCTATCTAGTAGATCACAGCTCAGTCGTTTTCCAAGGATGAGCGCAGAGCAATGGAAGCAAAGGTCACAATACTCTCTGTATGAATGTGTGTGTGGGTTCGGGCAAACTCTGATTATTTATATTTTGTCTGGTTGGAAGATATATAAGTGACGCTGGTAAAAGGGGACAGTGAGACAGGTCTGCAGTCAAATGGTTATTACAGTGAGACAGGGTTATTGCAGAGAGACAGGGTTATTGCAGTGAGACAGGGTTATTGCAGAGAGACAGGGTTATTGCAGAGAGACAGTATAATTGCAGAGAGACAGGGTAATTGCAGAGAGGCAGGGTTATTGCAGTGAGACAGGGTTATTGCAGAGAGACAGTATAATTGCAGAGAGACAGGGTAATTGGAGAGAGACAGGGTTATTACAGAGAGACAGGTCTACAATGAGGCAGCTTTTTTGCAAGTAAAGACAAAATTGCAAATTGGTACAATTTCTTCAATTACTATTTTGAGCCCTAACCCTAACCCTGACTACTCTTCAATAAAATACAATAAAATACACATTACACGCTTCTACGGCCCGCTGGCGGGTTGTAGCTTGTTAAGTCTTCTAAATCCCCCCCCCCCCCCCCCCCCCACCAAAATAATATTTTTGACAGCTATACATACCGTATATTGTTGGTAAGCTAAAATTTTATTGATATAAACCATTTCAAGATCGAGTTGCAACAGCAAGTACAATCAACGTCTTTGTCCGAAACAAAGCGAAAGCAAACAGAGATTACTCACCTAACAAGGTTCAGAGTTGTCCAGTTATGCAAAACATCCCAACAAAAATGGTCTGGTTACATTCCCAAAGGTCCAAACTCAGTCATATCTCGGGTTCGCTTCTGGATATTTAGGATATCTTGGTGTCAAAATCGCCACTGCACTCTGACCTGTCCATTGACACCTCATTTGACCCAAGGAGCTTCCATGCCCCGTCTACAGCCTTCTAAAGCCAACCAGGTGGCTCCCAAAATCTGTGCGTCCTGCCCCCCCCCCCCCCAACTCTTTCTTTGGTACAAAACTGAAATTGGCTTCAGCTGGTTCACAAATGAGCTTGTTAGCCTTATAGCCAATGAAATTCTGCAGACGCCAATAGGCAACATCAGTGGTAACTTTGGAACTTTCAAATTGGTTATTATACTATTTAGATAATAAATTGATCTTCTTGCATTTAAAGTTACTGGTTCTCTTCATAGATAGCTTTCACACACTAAGATAATAATACACTTGCAGTGTACAGGGTTAGGGTTACAGAGTTGGGTTAGGCTTGGTGAGATCAATATAAAGTGTTCATAAAGAAGGAAATCTGGTGATGCCAAAAGTGATGCCACTAAGTAATTATGGCTTTCACTTTTGGCATATCACAGTAGCCTCTGGTGGTCAGTTTTGTACATTTTCATAGTGCTTAAACTCCACTGTCTGCATATCGGTTGAACAGATGATTAGTGAACACACTTGCATTGAGATTGGAGTCCTGCTCAAGGATGGAAACAATTCTCACCTATCAGAGATACACCAGCGCGTGCTGAGCCTCAGTCTCATACCTACTGCCTCTTCAGGGGGCCATCAGGAGCGCTGTCCATCTGAGAGCCCGTCTGGAGGAGAGCTGAGAGTCAGAACACCTGCCTCCATCATTGACTCAAGGATAAAGGTAACGGTCAGTGCACATTTGAAATAAAGTCAGATTTATTATTATAAGATTACATTCCCTGTTATCATATCAAACACCTCCAGTCAGGGAGGAGCAGATCCAAGTGTCCCAGCCATACAGGGCCAGCTGCCTGTCTGTCAGCATGCTGTGTGTGCTCAGTGTGTGAGGGTGTGTGTGTGTACAAAAATGGTTGTGCTTGTCCTTGGGCCTATTCTAAAGCTGATTAAAAGGTATTAGCACAGTGTTGTAAAAAGTGGACAGGGCACCTCCTCTAACTGTCATCTACCTGGTCATACCACCCCTCCTCCCTCCCTCTAACCTGTCCCCTCCTCCCTCCCTCTAACCTGTCCCCTCCTCCCTCCCTCTAACCTGTCCCCTCCTCCCTCCCTCTAACCTGTTCCTATCCTGCATTGCAGTCCCTTCTTCAGCTTATCGGTAAATATGTCTGGTGCTGATCTTTCCAACCCTCCCTCCCTCTATCCTGTCGTGACAGAGAGAGATCTGGTTGCATTATAAGCTGTGCTGCTTGTTGATAAAACCAAGGGCCTTCTGCAGACACACACTACAGAACACAACTGCACACTCGATGGGATGGAGCAGAAGAGAGAGAAAAGGAAAAGGTAGGAGCAAAAGCCATGGGTTAGGGTTAGCCATGGGTGATCGCAAGTGTTCCAAGGAAGGTGGGCCCCATCATCAGAGCTGTGCTGCCCTCAGGAGCCACCCTCCAGGCAGGGGCCCATCGTCAGAGCTGTGCTGCCCTCAGGAGCCACCCTCCAGGCAGGGGCCCATCGTCAGAGCTGTGCTGCCCCCAGGAGCTACCCTCCAGGCAGGGGCCCATCGTCAGAGCTGTGCTGCCCCCAGGAGCCACCCTCCAGGCGGGGGCCCATCGTCAGAGCTGTGCTGCCCCCAGGAGCTACCCTCCAGGCAGGGGCCCATCGTCAGAGCTGTGCTGCCCCCAGGAGCCACCCTCCAGGCGGGGGCCCATCGTCAGAGCTGTGCTGCCCCCAGGAGCCACCCTCCAGGCAGGGGCCCATCGTCAGAGCTGTGCTGCCCTCAGGAGCCACCCTCCAGGCAGGTGCCCATCGTCACAGTGCCAGTGTTCTGAGACTGCAGAAGTACAAGGGAGGACATTTCACCCCCTCTCTGTTTCTCCTGTAGTCACTTACACAATTGCTACCTCCCCCCCTCCCATATTTCACAAATCCCTCAACCAATGCACCCTGTAGACACAATCACCCAAGCCTGCTCACAGTGATGTAGAAGTGCTCAGTCAGTTGTTGGCAAGTCTAGAACCACCGGATCCATGGAGCCCACCAGTGTGAGTTCTACCATTGCCAAATACTGTGAAGAGCCAGGATCCAAGAGGACAGGAGGCCAGCCATGCCCCCCCCCTGCTGGGCTTCTCTGTATCTATGTCTTTGGGTGAGGGTTATGTATACAAGGGCCTTGTATGTATCTGTGTCTATGCCTTTCAGTGTCTGGATGTGTGTTGGTATCTATATCTGTGTCTGTCAGTCTCTCTCTATATCTGTGTCTGTGTCTGTCAGTCTCTCTATATATCTGTGTCTGTGTCTGTCAGTCTCTCTATATATCTGTGTCTGTCAGTCTCTCTCTATATCTGTGTCTGTGTCTGTCAGTCTCTCTATATATCTGTGTCTGTCAGTCTCTCTCTATATCTGTGTCTGTGTCTGTCAGTCTCTCTATATATCTGTGTCTGTCAGTCTCTCTCTATATCTGTGTCTGTCAGTCTCTCTATATATCTGTGTCTGTCAGTCTCTCTCTATATCTGTGTCTGTCAGTCTCTCTCTATATCTGTGTCTGTCAGTCTCTCTATATATCTGTCTGTGTCTCCAAGTGTGTCTGTGTCTGTCTTTCTGTGTCTGGTGCTTAGGTTACCAGTAACAGAGTGTCACAGCTAGAATATAGATCTCCATGGCAACCACTGATATCAGAGAAGGCCAGCATAATCAATCTGATCTATACATTCGTAAAACAGTCATGCTCTCTTTCTGCAACTTTCTTTGTTCTCTACTTTTCATTTGGACACACACAAGATACAGGCAAGTTAAAAGAGTAAGCAAGTTAAAAATATATAATTTTTCTTTCCTGTTGTATCACACCTAGAACACTTTCTATCAAACCTCCACTCACGTTAGGAAACCAAGCTGCGTAGGTCATCTGTCTTCTCCTATATTGGCACCACACATGATTGCTCAAACACACAAGGACAGAAGCAAAAATGTGCTAGTGCCAAAATGGGCAAAGAAGATAGGACCAGAGGGCTAAATTAGTCCTGAGTAGTTGTAGTGGAGACAGTTTACGCTGGATTTTGCGGTTAATTCTCTACTCTGTTTATGGCCCTATGGTAATCCACTGATGTGAGCTGTGACAGTGAATTCTACCAGTGCCATACACAGAACATGAGGAGTGGTCCCGGTCAGTGTCGTCTTGAGAGTTAACCATCAATAAATACGCTTTATTCTTCCTGTCCTGAATATCCCTTTCCGACCCCCGTTTCGTCCATAAAACAGGATTATCCTGCAATACCATCTGCTGCCTAGCAGTCCAACTTGACTAGCCTGCCGCTTTCGCCCCACCAGCCAGTCCCCGGGTGTAGGACGTCCCGGGCCAGCAGCCCGTCCCCGGGTGTAGGACGTCCCGGGCCAGCAGCCGGTCCCGGGTGTAGGACGTCCCAGGACAGCAGGAGAGGCTCAGAGAGCAAGGATTGATTCCGGCAATGGAATGATGCGCTAAGTGATTTTTGAGACGCTCCAAATGGGTCCCAAAGCTAGGCTCGTCTTCCCGTTTCCGGGAAAGATCGATAGCTCTAAAAAGCAAAGTTGATTCCGAGACGAGAGAAAGTAGGCTTTGTGTTGAGTGCGGCCCAACTGACAAGCTGACAATGTTGATGACATCATTATTTTATGGGCTACCTACTACGCTACGATTTTGTTGTTGTCTTTGTTTTTAGAATTTAAACTCGGATGCACCTGTTGTAGAAGAAATATTTGGTTAGACTGCGCATGTTGCGTGTCATGATATGGTTGGAACTGTCACACCTGCTCTTACTCCAGATCCTGAATAGATAATCGCATTTGTCTGTGATGATTAGCCTATAGGCCTACGCGCCTCCAACTTCAGATATTTAAGGAATGGGTTGGAAATACAAACATAAGAGGGAAGGACAGTCAATTAATTTACGCCTCCAATGTATTTAAATGTGCGCAGTTTAGCATATTGACACCGTTCCTTTACCATAAGTGTGCTCAATAATCATTTGCATCCAATTCATAATTGTGTTGAAACGAAAAAATAAACAAGGCCAAATGGATAAACCTACTCAAGCTTTTTAAACACACAATATGACTTCTCCAAATGTTCTATAGCGAAAACAACAAGCTGGCCTACAATAAAATAATTAGGCTATTCAAATTCAAAACTACCATCAAAAATTATAGTATGCTTACCTTAGCATCATTCGGCCAACATTCAAAGCAATACAGGAAGAAAGTGTGTCAATAGGTAAACTTTACGTCCGGAGTTAAATAAATAGGCTACTCTCAATGTCATAGCAACAGAGACAACACCACTGCGTTTAACAGTGACCTAGCCCCCCTCCTTTGCATTATCTCCCTTTTGTTTCATTCTCTCTGTTTGTATCTTTCTGAAGTGTGGCTAGAGGACTAACGTAGCCAGATTCAACGTGACAGTTCTCTATTCCCGGCTTTAACAGCCCTCGTCCCCCCCTCCTTCTTCTCTTCCGTTTAGTCTGTGTGATAGGGGATTTTCCGATGAAAAGGTAATTAGTTGGTAAGCATCTTAACCCACTGGCTCGAGTAATCCACGCACCCTCCTCCTCTTTCTCTGGAAGGCCGCGCTACTGCGTCCCGCGCAACGTGCAGTGCAAAACAGCGCTGGTGCTTTTTAACTTAATCATATTTTCCCATGTGAACAAGATGTGTTTAGAGTTTAATGCTACCCATAAAAGCTGTGCGTCTCCAAATAACGAAAAAACATTTCCCCATAGGCTACTATCCATTTGTATGCCTTGACAGCATTGTCACTTTCAACACCACGCTTCTCCTAGAACGATGAAGATGACCACACAGTAACCCCCAAAACAACGTTACAGATCGGTAAATAGAACCTATTTCGTCTCAAATCTCACCTCTGGATATCTCTAGTCTAAACTGCATGCAAAAGTTCCTACATCACCGCACGGCCTCACCTGTGTACGCATCGAATGAGCAGCCACCTACCCAGGGCCTGCAACAGCCCGCCCGCACTGATGACCAACCAGACCAACCAAAATCGTGTTCTGTCTGCGCCTCAAGCACCTTTTCCATATATGTAGCATATGTATGCCCCCACGCCACTCACGACGCCCCGGTTACCTGCTGCCTATGTGACAGATGCTGAGGCTCCGGTGGAAAACGAGCATATCCTTTCAGCTGATTTCAGTCTGAGGAGTTCGTTTCGGATTACATTTCATTCAGACGGAGGTTAAACCGTGCTGAAATCCATCCACATGCCTATTGTCCCGTCCATGCATTATGAAGGATGCACAGCCGGCGTGCTCATGCAGCCGCCCTCCCCGCTCGACACATGACAGCCACATTAAAGTCAATGAAAAGTTGAAACTCGAAACGTACATCCTCGGATGGACTTCGGATAGAATATACAGAATGCTTATTAATATTTCACACCTAATTGTGGGTCTTCATAACGGAGTTCTATAGGGCAAGAAAGCGAGCCGAAGAGCGGAATGGGATAAGGCACCTCCAGGGCCACACTGCACGCCTACACCTTACCTAATTGTTCAGTAAGGTGAGGGCATAAAATAAATCCCACCAAAAATATATGACGTCGCGACTATACAACGTTTGTAGGGCTGGAATGATGTCATCAGCTAATTTATCCATGAAAGATGCCTTCTTGACAATATGAATACATTTGAATTAAGACACACAGTTGGGTGTGCATGACAAACTAAACAGGAAGAGAAACATATTTAAAGCACGGCAGCAGTATGATAGGCTGGCGGGGGAGGCCCGTCACTCTGCTGATAGAAGTGAGCGTCTAATCTAACACTGAAACTGTTATGTAGCCTATTGATGTTTGTCCCGCCTGGTTACCTGTAACGCCCCTTACGAGCGGATGTGGAATCTGGTGCAGTTTGTTTAATAAAAAAGCAAGACACGTTGGTTTGAACTCCCATCTCCTGTTTAGTTTCCTTTTTGTTGTATAACTTACACTACACAACAGAAACCTCGATGACAGCCCCGGCATTGAGGTAGAGGGAAATGAGAGATCGTTCATATAGCGGGGGGAGTGTGTTGCATAAATGTAAATCTGTTGCAGGGGCGATTCTAGGATCAGACCTTTAGGGGTGCTCAGCCCTCAATGAGAATGTGACAATGTCACAAAATGTATTACATTTTAGGGTTAAACGCATGAATCTGGTGCACTTTGAGAGCAAAATTAAGAGGCTAGATCTATGTAGATCTAGGTAGATGTAGATGCTATGTAGAATCTACATCTACCAAGTTGAACAATGGATTTTGATGTTTCAAAACCCATTGACAGTTCCCTGCTGTATGACTGTGTTAAGCCTGTGTTCTGCTCCTCTCTTTCACCAACCGTCTCTGGAGGAGGGGATCCCTCACTGAATTGCTCCTCCCAAGGTTTCTTCCATTTTTTCTCCTGCAGTGAGTTTTTCTGGGAGTTTTTCCTTGTCTTCCTTGAGGGTTTAGGTTGGTTGAAGGGCAGTTCTATGGGCGTATGTGAAGCCCTCTGTGACATGCTTGCGTGTAAAAAGGGCTATACAAATACATTTAGATTTGATTTGTAAAAAATGTCATGTTCTTTTAACCATACAGACATTTTTTGTATAACATACATCATAAAAAACAATTAAACAAACAGGATTACCTGTGTTGAACTACGTGCTTCCCAACTTTACAACTGGCTCTGGAACCAATCGTCACTCCTAATGCCTAAACCTCACAGCCAATCAGAGGCAGAGTGGGGAGAGGTTTACAGACCCATCTTACATCATCTAGTAGAAACAATTTGAATACATTATGAAAAATGGGGGTCAGATGGTTAAGTAAAAAATACAAATAAAAAAATCCTATTGCAACCGACACAAGCACACCACACAAATTCCCTAGAACATTTTACCCTTTCTGGTGACGATTGTAATTTGAATCAGGTGGTGATCGATAACCCAAATCAGTGAGTGATGCATCTCATAACTTCTGAACTATATTTTTTTCCACCTCTGACTGTACTCCAGTTTGCTGCCACCTGCTGGAATTAAGGAAAATGTGCAGCCTTGCACACTGGAAAAAAAACCAGACATAAACTGAGCAGGTCCAAACACAAGCGTTCTTCCTGTTAGCCGTAATACAAAATCTAGAATTAGTTTATTTTAAAATCGTGTTTATTTAAAGTTACATGGGAAGCACATTTAGTTATTCATTTATTTTTCCTTAAAAATGTGGGGGCTTCTGGACATTTTACATAAAGATTAAAAATATGACAAATGGGGGGGGGGGGGGATCATAAAGATATTGTCCAGATGCAGAAAACCCATATAGCTGCACACTACGCTCTTAGACATGGTAACAACTGGCCCAGTCTATCATGAGGGCAAAGCCTGCATGCTTACCCAGCCTGGTCACATTGCTAAAACTACATCCACTACACAGTACACTATATGGATGTTCATGATATATCCACCTTCCCCAATGACTCAAATTCCCAATAATTAGTAGAGAGAGGGAGGAGAGGGTGAGAATATGGAGGATGAAAAGAGGGTAAGGGTGAGAGACAAGTCAAGGGGAGAGAGAGGTTTAAGTAAGAGTAAGTTAGAAGAGAGGGGTGAGGAACTGAGAAACAGAAGGCCTTTAGATTTAATCTCATCCCCTCTCTTATGTTAAACCAACAGCATCATCAACCACAGTCCCACTCTGACATCATCGCAGGCCAATATCATTGCATGTTAGTACTAAATATTCAACTAAAGGATAACAATGTCTCCTCATTAGAACTGTGGGGTGATGGATGTGGGAGAGCCGCGTTTCCATCTTCACACAACGGCCCAGCCCAGCCTTGTGTATCTCATTTTTTGATTGACCTTGATATTACATGTTGAAAATTCAAAAAGTGGTTTTGTTGTCACAAAGCATTCAAATTAAATTTTACAACTGCAAAAAACCTGATGTAAGTGAACCTGGCTTGGAGACTGGCATTGTCACAACTCCTGATGGAGGCATGCCCCTGAGGGGACACTGTGCACACAGTCATTGGGGACTCAAATCTTAACTAGGCTTCCGGATCTCAGAGCAGGCATAATCCACATACTTCCTTTTAATAAAAGATTCTGGGAGAGCGAGTCGTGCCAGGTAGACGGGCTAGCACCATCAGATGATCATGCTTGCTGTCTGTATTTGGTCTTCTTCCACAGAATAGACACCATGGAGACCCTACATCACACACTGGTAGTCTATTACAATGAAGAGTTACATTGCATACGAGTAAAGTAAGGGGAGGGCAGCATGTCTTGGAGGGGGGGGCGGGTGGGTCTTCAATCAAGGTGTATTATAAAAATCCTCTTCAGCCTCACAGGCCAATAAGCCTCCTAACTGGCTGGTTCCAAGGGTAAGAACGATATATTATGACAACCTAGCTAGCCTCACGCTCAAACACCTAGTAGAACACAAGCAATGGGCAAAGTTAATAAGTTCAACAATTCAACAAGGATCTTGTTAGCCACCCCTCCCGAGCCCTCCGTGAGTCAGAGGGCCCCCAGGAGCTCTGCATCTTCTTCGACAGCATAAGTAACCTGCATCATCATGCCACAATGTACAAAAGGATTCTCAGGTAATACCACTTTCCTAAAACGGAGAGGAAGAGTAGGAGGGGAGTGGATGGTCAGAGGAGCGTCTGATACCATTCCATCTTGTCACAGGACCCTCCTTCTCTGATACTGATTGTTTCTGTTCTTCTGGACATCAGCAGAAAGTGATGATTATGGTGTGTGTGTGTGAATGTGCGGGTGCACGCGTTGTGGCTGTATGTGGTGAGTACAAGGGTGTGCTGCTGTTCGTATCTAGGGGGTGTTTACAGGGCAGGTTCAAACAAGGTTGGATATGGAAGGGGGAAGGGCCAGCTTTGCATACTGGGGGGCCTTGGGACCATGGGAGAAGGACAGGCATTAGTAGATCTGGTCCAGTGGCTTTCTTCTGTTGCCGTCCTGATCCTGTGATCATCATGGCAGCTTACCATGCTGTCACATGGGAAGGAGGAAGTAAGTGAAGATGTGACATGGCGTCATAGATCCTAGAAATGGGTCTAACCCTAATCCTAACCCTAGAAATGGGTCTAACCCTAATCCTAACCCTAGAAATGGGTCTCCGCAGTGAAAGCGGTTTGTTTAGAGGGCTTAGGTTGGGGTTGAGCGAGAGTGGATTGTTTCTTTCTCTGTCTGGCGAGTTCCAATCCTGTCTACCCACAATGCACTTCTCTCACCCAGGTGGTGGGGGATAACTAAACACTAACTCCCCCTAGCAGGGCGACATTGTCAGGCGTAACGCTTCTCACAGCGCTAAAAATCCTTGTTTTTTTCCCCCCCCCCATCATAAAAAATCGGCTTGTTTAAATATGATTATAATAGTCTGCTTCTGCTTGTCAGGAAACAATAACAGTCTGTAACGGAAGGAGGAACTCCCCCTTCACTACAACTCCATATCCTGGGCCTCGTCCTCAGAGAAGTCCGACATAGAGCTCTCAGACGAGGAGTGCCCTTCCTCCTGCTCCTTAAGAGCCTCCTCTGTGGCGTACTTCTGGATGTACTCTGGAACCGAGGAGGATGAGAGAGGGAAGATGGATTGAGAGGGAGATAAAGAGGAAGAAAGATAATTTGAGAGAGGGAGGAAGATAAATAAATAAAGTGAGAAGACAGAGAGGAGAGAGACACATTTAATTTGCCCCTCAGACAACCTATCCACATAACATTCCACCATGCATATTACATTCCACCATGCTATCCTATCTCAAGGGTTCATACATAGTATAACTCTGGAAGGTAGTGTTCCAAAATCTCTTCATTAGCCTCAGTTTGGAAATACCAACTTTTTCAAAAGGTAGAATTTGTAGTTTTTTAGGTTAAAGGTCCACCTTTGATCTTGTGTTTGTAGTCCTCTGGCCGGTGCAAGTACATGGCAGCTGCATCTCCGTTGAGTGGGTCGATGGGGTTGGGGTACGCCAGGAGCTGGGGCAAGAACGACTCAAAGATGTTGGTGAGATCTGGGGGGCGGGTGGGAGAGAAGCGATGAGTGGATTAGCTATCCACACCTCAGAGACCACCTAACAGGCAGGTGTAGTACCACCATCCACCTCCAGAGGTGTCCAATCTACCACAATATCTGCTGGTTTAAGTCAATACGATAAAACACAACTGAAAAGCCATCTCTTCCATTTACAATCAACTATGAAACAGGGATTTCTGTGCCAAACAAGATGAGCTAGCCCCTGGAGCTAAGGTCAAGCCTTTTTTTCTGGTGAGGACAGCACAGGCACTGGGGATTTTAA
The DNA here is from genome assembly GCA_023658055.1 of Thaleichthys pacificus. Classification (NCBI taxonomy): domain Eukaryota; kingdom Metazoa; phylum Chordata; class Actinopteri; order Osmeriformes; family Osmeridae; genus Thaleichthys; species Thaleichthys pacificus. The sequence continues at coordinate 60,457 of CM042870.1, read as the reverse complement.
TTCATGGGATCTACCCAAGTGTGGCGGGTTAGGGTGTGTGCACTGCTTAGTGACCTGAGTGTGGCGGTGTGCACTGCTTAGTGACCCGAGTGTGGCGGTGCACTGCTTAGTGACCTGAGTGTGGCGGTGTGCACTGCTTAGTGACCCGAGTGTGGCGGTGTGCACTGCTTAGTGACCCGAGTGTGGCGGTGTGCACTGCTTAGTGACCCGAGTGTGGCGGTGCACTGCTTAGTGACCCGAGTGTGGCGGTGTGCACTGCTTAGTGACCCGAGTGTGGCGGTGTGCACTGCTTAGTGACCCGAGTGTGGCGGTGTGCACTGCTTTGTGACCCGAGTGTGGCGGTGCACTGCTTAGTGACCCGAGTGTGGCGGTGTGCACTGCTTAGTGACCCGAGTGTGGCGGTGTGCACTGCTTAGTGACCTGAGTGTGGCGGTGCACTGCTTAGTGACCCGAGTGTGGCGGTGTGCACTGCTTAGTGACCCGAGTGTGGCGGTGTGCACTGCTTAGTGACCTGAGTGTGGCGGTATGCACTGCTTAGTGACCTGAGTGTGGCGGTGTGCACTGCTTAGTGACCTGAGTGTGGCGGTGTGCACTGCTTAGTGACCTGAGTGTGGCGGTGCACTGCTTAGTGACCTGAGTGTGGCGGTGTGCACTGCTTAGTGACCTGAGTGTGGCGGTGTGCACTGCTTAGTGACCTGAGTGTGGCGGTGTGCACTGCTTAGTGACCTGAGTGTGGCGGTGTGCACTGCTTAGTGACCTGAGTGTGGCGGTGTGCACTGCTTAGTGACCTTGTAGCCCAGGGTCATCAAGACTTTAAGTGTACAGTTGTCTCTGGAGTGTAAGAGGATTAGAGTGCTTTGCCTTCAGAGTCAAATATAGTATAGTAGAGTACATGGACAGTCTGCCTTAATACATATATATATATATAACTATACAGGAGTACAGTAGAGTAGCCTCGCTAACTCAGTACCTTTCACACTCACCGTAGAGGGCCGTCCATGTCTGGTTGATGACGTCTAGACACACTGTCCCAGACCTGGGAGACAGAGGAGGTACAATAGTTAGCATGGTTAGCATGGCCAGTACCCAGATAATGTAGATTAGGCTATGACAAGTTCTGATGCTACTGAACTATAGTAATAAACTAAGTAATCTGGAAACACTTACGCTTCATCTATGTTGGGATGGAATATTTTATTCATGAATCCTGGGAAGAGAAACATCCGAAGATTAGAGCGAGACAGAGTGGGATAGACTGTAGCGAGACTGAGTGGGATAGACTGTAGTGAGACAGAGTGGGATAGACTGTAGTGAGACAGAGTGGGATAGACTGTAGTGAGACTGAGTGGGATAGACTGTAGTGAGACAGAGTGGGATAGACTGTAGTGAGACTGAGTGGGATAGACTGTAGCGAGACTGAGTGGGATAGACTGTAGTGAGACAGAGTGGGATAGACTGTAGTGAGACAGAGTGGGATAGACTGTAGTGAGACTGAGTGGGATAGACTGTAGTGAGACAGAGTGGGATAGACTGTAGTGAGACAGAGTGGGATAGACTGTAGCGAGACAGAGTGGGATAGACTGTAGCGAGACTGAGTGGGATAGACTGTAGTGAGACTGAGTGGGATAGACTGTAGTGAGACAGAGTGGGATAGACTGTAGTGAGACTGAGTGGGATAGACTGTAGTGAGACTGAGTGGGATAGACTGTAGTGAGACAGAGTGGGATAGACTGTAGTGAGACAGAGTGGGATAGACTGTAGTGAGACAGAGTGGGATAGACTGTAGTGAGACAGAGTGGGATAGACTGTAGTGAGACTGAGTGGGATAGACTGTAGTGAGACAGAGTGGGATAGACTGTAGTGAGACAGAGTGGGATAGACTGTAGTGAGACAGAGTGGGATAGACTGTAGCGAGACTGAGTGGGATAGACTGTAGTGAGACTGAGTGGGATAGACTGTAGTGAGACAGAGTGGGATAGACTGTAGTGAGACTGAGTGGGATAGACTGTAGTGAGACAGAGTGGGATAGACTGTAGTGAGACAGAGTGGGATAGACTGTAGTGAGACAGAGTGGGATAGACTGTAGTGAGACTGAGTGGGATAGACTGTAGTGAGACAGAGTGGGATAGACTGTAGTGAGACAGAGTGGGATAGACTGTAGTGAGACAGAGTGGGATAGACTGTAGTGAGACTGAGTGGGATAGACTGTAGTGAGACAGAGTGGGATAGACTGTAGTGAGACTGAGTGGGATAGACTGTAGTGAGACAGAGTGGGATAGACTGTAGGGAGACTGAGTGGGATAGACTGTAGTGAGACTGAGTGGGATAGACTGTAGTGAGACAGAGTGGGATAGACTGTAGTGAGACAGAGTGGGATAGACTGTAGTGAGACAGAGTGGGATAGACTGTAGACAATGAGACAGGAAACAACCAGTGTTGTAACTTTGACTTCCTGTGTGTTCATGTACTGCGTGGTGTGGATGTGGCCCTACCTATAGACGGTGATTTGAAGGGATATTTGTCTGGCAGGTCCACCCGCACCTTCCACACTCCGCCCTCGTACGCAGCTGAAAGATAAACTCAGGATTAGAAACACACACATCCAAGGCATGACACACACCAATGCAAAACACAAAAAATACTTACTCCCTTGGGGTCCATGGAACTTGACAACAAACTCATTGAGTCCACTAAGGATGGTGACCTCATGCTTGCTCTCAATGCTGGGAGAGAGGAGGGGGGTTAAGGAGCAGAGCGAGAGAAAATACTAACATACATACATTCACTTTTTTTGGTTAGGGTTAAGGTTAGCTAACCCAGTTCCCAGCAGAATGACAGTGTGAGCAGGGGTCAGCACCAGCCTGGATCAATAATGCAGAGCAGGATCAGCCAGCGCAGCCCTGTTCACTTTACGACCTCCACAGGACACGTCAGGGAAGAGTGGGTTCTACAGAGAGGAGTTTTATAGAGAAGAGCAGGTATTATAGTGTGTGTTCTACAGAGAGAAGCGGATTCCCTGCTGTGCCATCAAACACACAGTTGACACCAGGGTCGGACTGTCTGTCAGGAGATTCCCCGAACGGCCGGTCAAACGGCCGCGGCATAATGCAAATAATAATAATAATACACGGTCGTGGACCGGTCTGCGTTTCAAAGTCCTGGGACGTTTTTCAGTCCCAGTCCAGACCTGCTTGACACACTCTTCTCTGTTCCTCTACCAGGAATTAAGCTCACAGTTCAACTGTCTGTTTTGCACACACACAACCTTAACAAAAGCATTTGGCTTAGATGAAAGGGTTCTATGAAGCAAACCGATGAGCCACTCCCCCCACACACTAATTATGTTCAGATAACACACCCCTAACACAACACCAACCAACCACTTTGGCCTGACGCTACCATGTTTTGGCAGAGAAACACACTGACAGTAACAAACATGACTTTGCTTGGTATCCAAGTGTGTTCTGTGCAGTGCCTTACAAAGCTGCACTGTAACCACTGTAGAGCAAAGCTTCGCTTGTTCAATTCACTGGGGTAAGATTCACATGCATCTTGCATACTCCCTCAACAAACTAAAATGGGGGTTCCCGGAGGTTGAAAAACGATTCTGGGTGAGGGGCAGTAGGGGGTGGGGATGTACGGCAGTTATGTCTGTAGGCTCTCCGCCTGACACAAACACATGCTTTTCAGAGGTGAACACCCACCATGAGTCCCTCATATACTTTCACTATGCACAGTTACAGTGGATTTCACTATGCACAGTTACAGTGCATTTCTAATAATATTGTATAATATATAGTTGTAATATTGTAAACCTACTATAATTTGTCAACGACAACATGTCATTTTTACATTTAGTATACATGTATTATTTACCATAATTTCTTAACCCTAACTCTTAATTTATCTCTTTGACACAAATAAAAGAACATCAGAAATAAATATGAAACAAAATAGTCGTTGTACTTAGACCGGAAAGAGAAAATAGTATAATTAAACAGGTCATATCTGTTATTTCGTTTCGTCTGACAGGTGGGTCCCAGTTTATGACTGGACGGGTCTGACTATCGCAAGTAATGGCCTATGCTCCCTGCCCCCCGCCCGCCTGTAATGCACGTTTTCTTGTTACTCGATCAGCTGTTTCTGAAGTCCCGCCCTCTACCAGTTTCCGGATGGTAACAGGCTAACCAATCAAAACACGAGCTGTAGCTGCAAAGAACAAAAACAAAACAATTCAACTCAGGGAGCTTCAGCCTTGCATGTAAACTTCAATAGAACGCTGACAAGTCATTCGATTGAATCATAGATGCTGGTAACTACCGCATTTGAGCATGTCTTTAAAGCTGGTAAAATGTAGAAACCCTTGCTTAATTATTCTGACGCGTAGTCAAATAAAATTATTTGTTCAGTGGCATAACTCGATTAAATCTGAGTAAAAAACACAATAGATATAAATCACAGGCTACTGCAGATTTTACAACAATGAGAAGCAGGGTGTCAGTTCTAGCAAGACATTGTTATCTAACATCATCGACATTAAGTCGACTCCACCAGACATGTTTCATAATAGAACGCTCTGTTCCTAATAAATCAGTATTGGGAGGAAAGACGAGTCTAAAACCCAACATGTATAACTGGTTGAAAACAAACGGGAGTGGGACATGTTTAATGACTAGTAAACTAAATGTTGCCACATCGATCTAACTCGCCAACTGTTAGTGCTAGGACATTGCCGTGATTGGCTAATTTAACTACAAAATGTGAAGTACTGCGTTACGAACCGTTTGCCCAAATAAAGCGATAAGTGTGCCCAATAATGGAATTAGCGTTGTTTGAATACACTTTCACCTTGATATAAATATTCGCTAATCAACATGGTGATAGTCGACGTAGCCTACAATTCCTACTGCTGAGCAAGCTAGAACCAAGCTAGCGTAGGCTACCCATCTTTTGGTAGCTTACAAAGCGCATCACTTACAATATTGATCTTGCACTATAACCAACTAAAACTAACATAAGATAGCCGCGTTGTGCAATTGCCTTGTTATAGTCGTGCTACCTTGCTAGCATAATTTGTTGTTACACAAACAGAGCTGGCGGACACTGGTTTAGCCAGCACCAATCGACAACGAATAGAAATCGTGGTGTCCATCATCAAAACATTTCCCACTTTTGTTGTCAGAAAGGCCAACATACCATATGTGGTTGATTGCTTTTACAACGAAGTCGGTTAGTTAACTAGCTAACCCCAACAAATAATACATTGAATTACAACAAATGCAATGGAGCTGTCAAGAGAAATATTTCCTTCTTTTCTCTGTTGTTTATGTTCTGAAAAGGATACAGTTTCACCACGTCGGTATCCATTCGCCTCTTGCCCGGACTTGGAGACGACATTTTTGTATCCTTTTACGAAGTGACAATTTGAAAAATGTCTTTACTGTGACCCCGATACTTTACTTAAACGATACCAGCTACTATCAATGTTTTACTCGCCCTTTTAGTTTGTCCATCGAACGAAATCTCGTAGCTAATTGTCTCCCACTTTCTCTCAACAAACGTCCGTCTCAGAACCCCTGTCCTGAAGCTATCCCTCCGCCAATGACATCAATCCCAAGCGACATCGAGTGGTGAGAAGAGGGGTTGGAACATAGATTTTAATGAACTAGAACATGTAGTAGATCTACTAAACGCAGTTTTTACATTCCTATTGGTTTCAGAAAACATTGGCCTATGGATTATTAAATTAAGTAAATTCTAGCTGTCCTAGTTCTATTTTAGAAGCGCAAAAACAAGTACACGCCAAATAGACTCCTGTAAATCGTCATGAGTTGTTGCTCTGATCTAAACCGATTCTAATTATATTTTATCTGGATACCAGAATACATTTTTTTAACCAGGACATTAATATCTCTCTCTCTCATACACACACACACACATAAAATCATGAACTAATTTTTCACACTCATACGTTGTTGATAGTTTTTTGTAATATTGATTTAACTTCAGCCTTAAGTAAGTCGAGAACAGCGATTTCCATCTAGTGCCTCTATCGCTATAATTTATTGCACCAAGGTAACTAACCGTTAGACAGAAGCCTGAGCATGTCAAGACAACTCAGTCCAATTCAGACGATTGATCTGCTTGTTTTTCATCATGTGTCTATCCTGCCAACTTCACCCAAATTTCCAGATTAGTATATCAGCAGGTTTCACTGAGCCACAAAATGAATCTGGAGTAAAGGTTGACTATGATCATGCAGCGCCACGAGGGATATTAAAACTACTTATTTCGTTTTAATGCTATATGGGGCATTGGTCTCGTTATTAGGAATGGCTTGAATCAAGTAATGTTATGCAATCTTTGGTGTTCTGTCAAGAATCACGAGTGCACATAGCCTTCTTATAGCAATATGATTACATTTCTGTTCAAAATGAGCAGAGGAAAAGTTTCGTTTTAAAATAATTAGTTTGAACTATTGTCATGGTCTGATATGCTCAACTCCATTTCTAAACCGTTTCAGATACACGTGACTCTTGAACGCACCCTCAAATCCTCTGATTGGTTTAGCAGCCCAGCTCAGCTGGTTTCCTCTTGCATGTGTGCTGGTGTTTTGTTATTTTGGTCCTTGCGGGCTTCGTTTACCAATACATTTCAACTACACTTTTTGTAGACTCCCCATACCATTTCAATAACAAAATGTCCCCTGCGGAAGATGCAGAAAATAATTGCGGCTTGAATCAGCTCATTAAATTTGAGAAGCTTTCGGGGAGGCCTTGTATCAGAGATTCAGGTTTGTAGATAAAACGAGTCAACTGAATTTAACTGACCCACTTGGTTTGAAACAGGAGTGCTTAAAAATGGTAAAATAGGACGATTTTCAATTGTAGCTGACACATTTACGTTCTAAGTAGGATGATGGGTTTCAGGGAGGTATTCAAACTTAATAGGCCTGCTAGCGACTTGCTACGGAAGCCAGTTTATTTCGTCGCATTGCCTGTAGTATTGGGTTCTTATTGTATGCTATTAATGAAAGCTTGGGCAATCATGCCAAATTCAAAATATGTTCACTTTTAAGTGACAGTTCGATAGCTTGTAACGTCTGAATTGAAATCTTAATTAAGTTTGTTTTGTTTGTCTGCACTCAGCTCGGTAGCTACGTAAGTGCACATTTTATATTTGAATCTTGAACGCTGCCTTTGTGGTGATGCTCATGGTCGTGTTGAAATATATGGGTCTGACCTGTAGTGCATGTCAGGTCCGTCAACACAGATTAGTTTGCACGTTGGTTTGGTAGTTTTGAAGCAAGTACTACGTTTTATTGTAGACAAAATATGTTTGGTGTGCCTGTGTTGGTGTCTGACTCGTCATGAATTGGAGTCAGGTGAATAGGGAGTCAGGTGGCTGAGCGGTTAGGGAGTCAGGCTAGTAATCTGAAGGTTACAGGTTCGATTCCCGGCTGTGCCGCATGACGTTGTGTCCTTGGGCAAGGCACTTCACCCTACTTGCCTCTGGGGAGAATGTCCCTGTACTTACTGTAAGTCGCTCTGGATAAGAGTGTCTGCTAAATAACTAAATGTAAATGTAAATTGGCTGCCTGACAGGCACAAAGAAGAGAGTGCGATGGCTTCAGGCCCGGAGGATCTTCTCCCATTCCTGTCCCAACCTCCGCATCCCCAACAGGTTTCTGAGAGAAGGTGGGTATCGGAGGAGCCCCCTGGCCGTTCCCCCACAGACCACTGCACTCTCCTCCACTCAACCCAGACCCCTGCTCCCTCCTTCTCTCAACTTCATGGACTTCTCCAGCCATCCCTATCTCAAGTATTACACGTCTCTCTTCTACTTTTTTCTGTTCATGACTTGAGGATGTCTCCTCCTCCTCCTCCTCCTCCTCCTTCCTACCTTTGCTCTCTGAGACTCTTTGTTTGTTTTTTTGCTCCCCTTTTCCTCTTCTCCACTACAGGATATCCACCACATCTTTTTTCTCTCATCCTTTAAACTGGTTTCTACTCTTTTTTTTCTTCTGCCTCCTTTCAGGGTGTGTGATGCTCCCCCCCCCCTCTCTCTGCTCTCTCTCTCTCTGCACTGTCCCCCTCTCTCCCCTTCCTGCATGTCTGTTTGGGGTTTCTATGGGTCTGTCTGTGGTCTTTGCTGTTAACTCTAGGAGCCTGACCCTTGTTCTATTTGTGGTAACTATTCACTCATAAATTGTTCATATTGCTGTATGTGTGAGGATTGTGTTTCATGTTCATTTGCCATATATCTTGGCTTGTGTTATTTTAACTGTTTCAAAGCTCCCTTGATGTTTTGTGTGCGAGGTCAGTGTATGTTATGACTGTTTAGGAAAGATCCAATAGCCCCTTTCACACTGACTGTTAAAGCCGTGAATGTGGCGCTTTTATGCTGCCTCACAGTTCTGTGTTAAAGGTAGACACGGATTTGGGAGGGTCATTGTTCTGCCAGCAGCGGAGGTAGTCATAGAACCGAATCTCATCTGTGTAAAAGGGACATCCGGCATGGTGGGACTGCACGTGCTAGCAACTACACTGACATCACATCTCCAATTCCTGAATGTCGGCATGCTATCGTAAAGCACGCATTGGGGCAGCATTATGCTGGCATAAAGGTCTTCTTAACGGTGACATTGCAGGATCTCTGTGTAAAAAAAGACCCATGGTTCCTGACTAAGGCAGTCATGGTTCCTGACTAGGGTTAGGGCAGGAACCTGAACACTACCACAGAAAGAAGGTTCTGGGTCGCTGTTTGGTGCTCAGCTGTGAAAGTGTCTTCTTTTCGTGTTCTATCTGTAAACTTCTCAAAAAGAAGCAACGTTTCCCAGGGGAAATAACCATGTTAGGGCACTGTCCTGGTCTCTTAATATGAAGAACAGATTAGGTTTTACATTGATGGATTGTCCATTTCAAGTACCTGCCTTATGACTTCAGTGCACATGGTCATCCATCCTTCAGTTTGACAGTGATCAGGTTAGAAGAGCAGGAATGTTCCAAAAGCAAGAAACGCCTTGTTGTTTCTCTAGGCCTGAGCTAATACACAAACACATACAGTCATTGGTCAATACACTTGACAATTAACCTGCTGCTAGATATCTGATTTGTGATCTGCAACCCCTAAACCAGCTTGTTCCCACCCCTCCCCCCAGGTCATGCGGCCCCGCCAGCCCGTAGTGGACACCGCTGTGTAGCCGACAGCGCCAACCTCTATGTATTCGGTGGCTACAACCCAGACTTCGACGAGGCCGGGGGGTCGGAGAATGAAGACTACCCGCTGTTCAGGGAGCTGTGGCGCTTCCACTTTGCCACTGCGACCTGGCAGCAGGTCCGCACGGAAGGCTACACGCCCACAGAGCTGGCATCCATGTCAGGTGAGGTGTGCTAACCTGGAGAGGACTTGGTGTATCCAAAGGTCTCAGACTCTGACCAGAAGGCCATCGTGTGTCTTCACCTCTAGCTGTGCTGCATGGCAACAACCTGCTGGTGTTTGGAGGCACGGGTATCCCGTTCGGTGAGAACAATGGCAACGACGTCCATGTGTGCAACGTCCAGTACAAGCGCTGGAACCTGCTCAACTGCAGGGGCAAGAAGCCCAACAGAATCTATGGCCAGGTAAAGGACCACCCCCCAAACCAGATTCTATAGTGCTCACTTAGACTCTTTAGACAGTGCCAACATTTATGAAAATTCCCTTTACTAAAACCTGAGTGTGCTTTAACTACTTGTCAATTGTATGATTACAAATGTAAAACTGAAGAGTAGAGATTTAAAAAAAATTCTCATTATTATGGAGAGCACTGTATGCACAGCAATGTAAACATGTTCCTATCCCTACCATCTTCCCCTGTTCACAGGCTATGGTCATCATCAACGGCTACCTGTATGTGTTTGGAGGTACCACAGGATACGTGTACAGCACTGACCTGCACAGGCTGGACCTCACCACCAGGGAATGGACCCACCTCCATCCCGACAACGCCCCCACAGACCTGCCTGAGGAGAGGTCAGCCCAGCCCCCACCACCCAGCTCCTCCTCCTGCCCTCCCCAACCCAGCCCCCACCACCCAGCTCCTCCTCCTGCCCTCCCCAACCCAGCCCCCACCACCCAGCTCCTCCTCCTGCCCTCCCCAGTCCAGCCCCCACCACCCAGCTCCTCCTCCTGCCCTGCCCAGCCCCCACCACCCAGCTCCTCCTCCTGCCCTCCCCAGCCCAGCCCCCACCACCCAGCTCCTCCTCCTGCCCTCCCCAGCCCAGCCCCCACCACCCAGCTCCTCCTCCTGCCCTCCCCAGTCCAGCCCCCACCACCCAGCTCCTCCTCCTGCCCTCCCCAGCCAAGCCCCCACCACCCAGCTCCTCCTCCTGCCCTCCCCAGCCCAGCCCCCACCACCCAGCTCCTCCTCCTGCCCTCCCCAGCCCAGCCCCCACCACCCAGCTCCTCCTCCTGCCCTCCCCAGCCCAGCCCCCACCACCCAGCTCCTCCTCCTGCCCTCCCCAGCCCAGCCCCCACCACCCAGCTCCTCCTCCTGCCCTCCCCAGTCCAGCCCCCACCACCCAGCTCCTCCTCCTGCCCTCCCCAGCCCAGCCCCCACCACCCAGCTCCTCCTCCTGCCCTCCCCAGCCCAGCCCCCACCACCCAGCTCCTCCTCCTGCCCTCCCCAACCCAGCCCCCACCACCCAGCTCCTCCTCCTGCCCTCCCCAGCCCAGCCCCCACCACCCAGCTCCTCCTCTTGCCCTCCCCAGTCCAGCCCCCACCACCCAGCTCCTCCTCCTGCCCTCCCCAGCCCAGCCCCCACCACCCAGCTCCTCCTCCTGCCCTCCCCAACCCAGCCCCCACCACCCAGCTCCTCCTCCTGCCCTCCCCAGCGAGAGACCCAGATGCATGTAACCCTGTGTCTGTCTTTCCAGGTACCGACATGAGCTGGCTCATGACAGCCAGAGGATCTACATCCTGGGGGGAGGAACTTCCTGGACGTCCTATAGACTAGACAAGGTGGGGCCTTGGTCTTCCTGTTCATCCTTTTAGGTTTCACATTTTTTACAAGTACAGTTACATTGGAACTCTTGGTCCTGATTCTTCTGTTTCCTAGTGGGTTAATCAGAATCAGATTTATTCGCCATGAAAGTTTGCACAGACAAGGAATTTGCTTTTGCAGGAAGGTGCATACAATAAACATATAGGGACCTAAAATTTAAATATGTGGACTATCTATACTAAGGGTACATAAACTAGCAGTACTAAGTGGAATTAGAATTAAATAAAATATACAATAAAATAAGCCCTATATAACCCAAACCCTATATGGATCCAAATCTTAATTTTGACATAAATGGGTGATCTGCACTGAATGGGTGATATGTGATCTAATGTAGCTTTCTGAGCAGACTTCTCCTATGGTAGTCTGCTGAAACCCCTTACGCACCCTGTGGCTCCACTATTCCTCTGTAGATTCATGCCTACAACCTGGAGACCAACTACTGGGAGGAGATTGTCACCAAACCTCACAAAACAATAGGTGTGTCCTTATGTTTCAAAGTCTGAGCCATGGAGAGAGCGTTGGGTGTAGAGGCTGTGTTGACATGTGGTGGTTGTTGTTGCCAGGTTACCCTGCAGCCCGACGCTGTCACAGCTGTGTGCAGGTGAAGGATGGTAAGATCTACACACACACCTCACCTCCTGTAAACACCTTTCCTGCTGTACACACACCTCTCTCCCCTCCCCCCAGAGGTGTTTATATGTGGAGGTTACAATGGGGAGCTGATTCTGGCTGACCTGTGGAAGATCAGCCTGCTCACCTTCCAGTGGACTAGACTGCCTGCTGTGATGCCTGAGCCAGCATACTTCCACTGCGCTGCTGTCACTCCGGTCAGTGCACACACACACACACACACACACACACACAAATATACCATCAAGTTAATGCGCACGCATGTATATACCTTGCATTGCCCATATCATATCAGACAAAAGAGAGCTGGTACAACTTCTCATACTCCAACTTGTCTTTCACCCCCACCAGGCGGGCTGCATGTATGTCCATGGAGGGGTGGTAAACAAGGTGGACAACCGAAGGACTGGCTCTCTGTACAAGGTGTGGCTGGTGGTGCCCAGTCTGCTGGAACTGACCTGGGAGAGGCTGCTGAAGACCTGGCCCCGCCTGGCCCACCTCTCCTCTCTGCAGCTGCTCAGCCTGGGCCTTACACACTCACTTATCCAACGCCTCAAATAAAGCCCCTGCTTGGGGTCAGACAAGGATCAGAGGTCAAGGGTGGGACGGACCAGCGAACCCCATCAGTGGTTCACCAATAGCTACACAGACCACGTTGCCAACAAACTAATAGAAGCCTGTGCTATTGGGAGGTCCGAGAGTGAACTGAGGAAGTGGACATGGACTAATGGGCTGGTATTCCTCCAAACTCTTAAAGCTTTTAGAAATATTGTGTACTTTTTTTATTCAATTTTTGAGTGTCTTTTGGCGGGTGCTGCCCCCTCCTTAATATTTGGAATAGTCACCCAATGCTGTCTATTTTGTGTCTAGTTTTTAGTTTTTCTAAAGGCATTTCCACTCCACACTTTACTCAGTGCTGTTTTAAATCCTGTTAGTGTACACACACGAAAACAGGCAAAAGTTTGATAACTGGGGTTAGATATTTATTTGATATCTTGGATGGTCTTTAAGTACTGGGGTTGCAGTCTCTCTGGACTAGGACATGTTATTGTTCTCCTCCTTGCATACCATTGGTCGGGCCTGTTAGAAACGGCTACAGGCAGTCCAGAAGGCTGCTGTGTCCACTGTGACAAACTCACAGGTGAAACGGATACAAAAAAATCTCAGCTTCCAAGAGAAGATTGATTTAGCTGTCATTTTGGACTCATGTTGGTCATAGCTGTCAGGTAGGGCAGAGATTGGGCGGGGCTAGGGCTGGGCTGGGGTTAAGTAAGACCGTGGGAAATTCCTCGATTCTAACCTGAGCCTTTTGTGAATCACTGTGAATCCTGTAGTGCCTGGTGTGTCTCCAGTCTGTTAGTCACAATCTCAAAATAATGCCAATTCCTCCAGTGCCTTCTTCAGAATTGAATATCATGTTTTTAAATCATGTACGTTTTCTTTCCTTCATTTGACTACCTTGTTATAGTGAAAGATAATGACTGAGGCATGCAAACCATGATGGTGTACATGTGCATGTAACCTTTTGTATTTGCAAATATGAGCCATTAAGCCTTAATCTGTGTAATTTATTCTCCAATTCAGTTCACTGGTATTTGGTCCAAGCAGTCAGTACATCTTCTATGAAAAGGGGTATGGCTATTTGAACTTGTGAGTTGTTGCTGTTCACCCTTGCCATGAAATTGGACCCAGTGACAGAATGCTATTTATTTCAATGACATGTATTGACTTCTGTTGATTTGACCTTATTCTCTATAAAATGTCCCCATCCTACCATTACAACCATCAGGCTGTTCTCTGGTACCGACATAATGACCAGTGGCCTTCCAACTGTAGTTTGACGGCAACATTGCAGCTGGTCAAATTTGACTGGGGGCTGTTACGGGGGTTACCCACCTAGTGATGTCATAATGCTACTGGGGGGGTTACACGTCAAGGGGGTTAGTTGATCCGGGTTACACTACTGGTGATGTCAAAATGTGGCAGGTGATTTGTTGGAGCCTGACTCACTAACGCAGGCCTGTTAACTCTGGGCTATGTATGGAAGCTCTGGATACCCCTGTTAGTATGTCTGCATGATGTCACTATTCAAATGACTCCCACTGTGGAACTTGAACATGTACTTTTTGTTGTTAATTTGCCATTTAATGTTCAAATCAATAAACATTTTGAAGTTATTTAGTCAATTCTTTGTTTATTGTTTATGAGCTAAACCTCAAAGGTTCAGCTTAAACTCTTAAACTTATACAAAACATCTTCTAAAAAAAAATATATAAATTTAGTTAGGCTTTTAAAATTTCTCAAGGGTGAAAAGGTCAGGAGCATGAGATTTGTGTTGACCTTTCACCCCCTTATTAGATGCTAGTACATTACTGGGACATAAGGAGGACACAGGTTCTTAACACTAATCTGTAAAGGTAATCAAGGCTATGATCAAGACAATTCCCTGTCAGAAATAAAATCAGGTCCTGTTTAGCTAAGGGTTAGCTAACCCTACTTACTAACTTTATCTTAAATGCCGCCTTTCTGACGGTCGTCAGCATCCGGCAGGGGATGGAGCAAAGAAGTAAAGCGCCAGCAGGATCAGGTAGACAACCACCAGAGCTGTGCCTGGAAGGAAACACCACCATTAACACACAGACATTCACAAGCATCACCCCTCACATGAATAGATACACACATGCACACAACGTCTTGCCTTCTTTGCTGTATTTACAGAGGTGAGTACTGAGCAGCATGCTGACAGCTGGCTGCGTTCAGCTGTTCATTAGGACTCAGTCATTCAGGAGGGTTAACCCAGCAGGCAGGGGGTTTCCCCTCCACCAGATGGCAGAGATCTAGGGTTAGGGTTTAGGTCTAGCACTACTATATCAGGTCCTACTTGTTATTTACCCTGAAGGTAGTCAGACTTCCCGTCCATGAAGATGTAGTTGACCATGATCACAGCGAAGATGCTGGCCCCCAGGTGGAGGTCACTGAAGACCAGCACGAAGCCCACATCCTGTCACCATAGCGAGGAAATACTGTCCATTAATGTGCTGCTTTTATCTTGCTTTAAATATTTCAATCCAGCAATTATCCAATTTTATTAAGATCTCCATAATTGGCCCAGTTCTGACCCGGGGGGTAGGAGGGCTTGTATAACTGGTCCATTTTGAGTTGATGACAAAGATGTGGTAGGAGAAAGAGGAAGACCCTTACATAAAAGACGTTGAAGAGGACTAGCAAAGGGATCTGCAACATGCACACCTGGACAGCGATGCAGCTCCCCACTTCCACACTGGAAGAACACACAAGGACTCAGTTACTAACCCTAACCCTGTTACTAGTTATTCTAACTATACCTGACACATACCTGGGTTACGGTTGAGACTATACATTATAGATTATGACTGAGATATGTTATTCTTATAACTACATATAAAGCATAAGGAGGATAATAATTCAAAGAAATCATTAATGGTATCTACAAGATAGTAGAATATACAGGAGATATAGGGGGATTTACAGGATCTACAAGAAGACCTCCAGGATCTCCAGGATCCACAGGAAGATCTGATATAGAATCTATGGGAGGATCTACAACAGGATCTACTGGGAAATCTAAAGCATGATCTACAGGGAACCTATGGAATTTACCTCAGACTGATGTTGTTTTGCAAGGAAAACTGTATTCCATTAACAATCTCTGGGATCTCAGGTACCATGGCCAGGATGGTCACACCTATGAAGTACTGGGCACATGGACATGACATAAGCACATGGACATGACATAAGCACATGGACATGACATAATAACAGCACTGCGATAGGCAGGTGTGTGTTGACGCATGTATATATGCTTGAAACTCATATTGGGGTGTGTGTGTGTGTACCTGGGAGATATTAGGTTGGCTCAGTATGGGCTGGATGTGCTCTGTTAGAAGGTCAGCACAGGCAGACATCAGGAGGGTGGCCACAATAAGGATGAGGAAGGACCGCCAGCGGGACCAGTGCACCACCGCCCCCTGGTGGCTGGACACAGCTAAAACAGACAACATGATGGAACAACTCAAGAAACACTCAAAACATACTTGATTTTTGTGGTAGATATATGGTTGCACATTAGTATTCATGATGAGGGTTGTCTTTGCGCACGTGGTGTGTGTGCCCCCTCTTACCCTGTCCCTCACCAACATGAATATCATAAATGTAGGAATGTGTCTTCAGAGTGAAGATGAGGCCGATAATGTAGGCAGCAGGCAGAAGGACAGAGACTGAGTATACCAGCGGCCTGCAATGAGAACACAAAACACACACACAGATTGATCACACTATCAGGATTGACTGTGTACAAACCTCTGTTCTCAGCGGTCAGACTTACTCAATGTGGTTGTGGAACAGTGTGTCGTTGTTCTCACTCTGAATAAAACAAAAATAAAATGGAAACATAAGAAAGAAAGGCATGCGGTATATGTGTTTTGTACACTACTTTGCTGCTCTGTGATGTGTGTATGGTGAGGGCTGGTGGGGGTGTGTTGTGTGTGTGATGAGATTGGGGTGGAGGTTTGGTGTGTGTTAGTGCTACAGGCACGTTAGCGTTGCCCACCAGGTCGTAGTGGCAGTTACGGCAGACAAAGGGTCCGCTGATGTTTCCCGTGGCGTTGGTGCAGCCCTCACACAGCAGGTGTCCATACGCCTTGGAGAACAATGTGGGGGCAAACACGCCTGGGGGGGAGCAGCAGGGAGGTCAGGAGGTCACAACAGGATAGAGAAGAGGGGCAGGAAGGATGAGCCAGTGTTTTGTGGTGGTTTTGCAGCAGTGTTGGTGTGGGGTTGGGGTTGTGTTTATCTAGATATGTGGTAGTGTCAGGCTAGTATTGGGGCCACTGGTCCATAGTCACCTCACCTCCCACAGAGATGAAGAGCAGGGCAGAGCTCACGCCAGCAGAGCGGCTGTTGAACCTCTGCTCTGGGTGCTTCAGACCTCCTATGATCATGCAGATGCCCTGGGACAGACAGCCACCAGATTAGTCCTCTACCAGACAACCGTGAACAAATCAAACACGCCACAAATGCAGATTCCTTGAGAGAGACTGAGCACTGCCACCCCAACGACCATGAGACACATAGATATAGTTTCACCTGGAACAACTGAGAACATTTCATCATTGATCTCTGTAATTGCCCCAGGCTTGTGTGTCGTCCAACTCACAGGAAGGAAGAGGATGCAGCCCAGCAAGGTTCCAGTCAGGGCAGCCTTCACCATCTCCTGCAGGCAGGTGTTCCCCTCCCTGTGGCCGCGGATCAGGGCAGTGATATAGAAGGTCATCTCCGTGATGGACCCAAAGGTGGCGTTTACCAACGCGCCCACAGCAAAGTTACTCTGGGCTGAGATACTGCAAACACGGCATCACTGCACTATTTGACTGGCCAACGGGATTGTTGTGATTGGATGCTTTTTAAATGTTTTCACGCAATTAATACACAGTGTCTTTGAGTGAGCTCACCTGGCAATGCCCATCCCAATGTAGTAAGACAGTGGGATGATGGAGCAGATGGTCGTAGCAAACTTGGCCTCGGAGCTGGCGAACTGGTTGTCCTTGTCAACATAGCCAATCACCAGGGCAACAATCACCAGAGGAAGGAGGTCTGGGTGGCAGTTTAAGGATTTGACTTCATCAAAATGGCCACGGTTACACACACACACTTTGGGGATTAAAGGATACTGGCAGCAAACACATTAATTCCATCCACGGTGTACTTGTAATAGTACCAGTTGACAGCATGGTAACAGCACAGGAGCGCCCGGCTCTCACTGGTCGGATGCTGAACACAGAGGACTCGTTAGCATGCTCGCCTCACCTTCAGTGTTGACCTTTCACTAACTAGCTAACCCTAACCCTAACCTTTCACTAACTAGCTAACCCTAACCTTTCACTAACTAGCTAACCCTAACCCTAACCTTTCACTAACTAGCTAACCCTAACCCTAACCTTTCACTAACTAGCTAACCCTAACCCTAACCTTTCACTTTAGTCTGCTCACCTTCCTCGGGGAGCAGCTGGAGACAGCGATGGCCTCCGGGGGCATGAGGAGGATGACACGCAGGGTGCGGGCATTCATCTTGGCCACAGGGATGGTGAAGACCAGGGCCCAGGCCAGGAGGCAGGCCAGACTGTGGGCCAGGGCCAGAATAGGGTATGCCAGCAGCAGCCACGCATAGGTGCTTGCACGTAGCTACATGTTACACACATGACATCAATTTACAGGTGTGTCGTATAATTAACTAATATTTTGCATTCATATAACAGTTCTACAAGCGCTATTAATTAGTTAACAAAGCGACTGTAATTTTTTTATTATTTAATCATTTATTTGGCTCTGCCAACACAAAATTGTTCTGCAACTCCACTGGACTGTTTCCAAGAAACACAAACTTTGTATTGATAGATAACGGTCATTAATGTAAGCGGAGTGACACACGTAAGTTAAAAGTCCCAGTGCTGTTTTTGTAAAATATCTTCTTGGCCTCTTGTCCAATCAAATTACTTGGTCAGAACTAACTGTTGTATAATGTACAGTACCTTATGTTCTATCAGTACTTGGTTTTCTCTATTTATATATTTTAACAGATATTTATAGGACAAGCATGATGCAAACTCATGTCAACAAGTAACTTTTCAACAAGTAACCCACAATGTGTTGCATCAGAATGACATACCCCTAGTATCCAACTGAGTGGCAGCTCTTACCCAATACGGCCTGGGCAGGTCTGTAGGGGTCGGGTCTGCGCAGGGCCCCTCTGTGGGTGAGGGCAGGAGAATGGGGGAGCTGTCCTTGTTTTCCTCCACCTCCGCTGGGACATCCTCACAGTCTGGGAACCTCCCCACCCCACCTCCAACCTGGAGCAGGAGAGAGAGGGAGGTGGAGTTTGGCACCTACTTTAATCCCAACCAGGAACGGAACACAACCCAGTGCATATCAATACCGCATTACTGAAATGCCTTTTTCTTGATCTATATAACATAAACACAAAATGCTGGTTGGGGTGGGCATTAAGACATTCTTTGGCTGTTTGTTGAAAAGACTTGTTGCGATAAAAGGAAATACAGACTTCTGCTTTCTGTCACAAAACTCTCAGTTCATGAGGAAATGAGAGTAGAGGCCTTGAACAAAGATCGAGCTATGTTTGACTTTGAAAAAAGATCAATGGTAATAGGAGATAGGAGAGGCCAGGGTTCAGTATAGATGCCCTAACCCTAATTGTAACAATAGACAGGAGATTTGGAGGAATAGACAGGCAAAGAGAAAACGGAGAGAGAGAGAGACAGATGAGAGAGAGACAGATAAAGGGAAACAGACAGTGAGAGAGAGGAAGGACAGGTAGAAAGAAATAGACAGATGGTTGTGGTGGTGGGGGGTGGGGGGAGGAGATCTGAGACAGCAGATCGTAGTACCTCCTGAATGAAGGGTGGGGAGTGGGGGGGTAAGGTACCTCTTGAATGAACTTCCCAAAAGGCCACAGGAAGTAGCATGACAAATTCCAGCAGAGCTGACCTGTAATGAGAAGAAGGTGTGCTGCTGAATCACTGGAATCATCTTCCATCCAACATGGCCGCTATGGTAACACATAGAGGTATGTACCAAACGTGAAAGTGTGTCTTCCCTAGTGTGCCATCTTAGGTCCTCTAGGAAGTGAGTTTATCTAGTTCCACTGGGTTCCACAGTCATACCATAGGGTGCTCCGATGATGCTGATGAACATGAGGGTGCTGGCCACGAGGTAGGTCAGAGACAGCCACCAGCCAAACAGAAACACATACATCACATTTCCACAGGTAATCAAGAACCCTGAATGGAGAAGGACAGATAGAAAGAAAGAAGGAAAGTACAGAGGGAGACAGAGAGGAGTTACATGATTAGGACCAACTAAGCTACAAAGATGTACCATCTACTTTAAAGCATGATTCATCTCACGTTGTCTTGATTTGGACTGTACAACTCTGACATCCTCACCTGTGTGTGGTTTAATGATGGTGAGCTCGGAGTACAGTTCTTTTACGACATCAGACCTGACTTCAAATGGTCGTTCTGTCACATGACTCTTCCACTTTCTGAAGCCAAACTGAGAACAAAATTACATGCACACGCAAAGCATGGACTGTAAAAAAACGGGACGATTATATTTTTGGGGTTTGGAAGAATGCAAGTCTGTTTGCTGCTCAGGACAGTCTCTCCTACCCTGTAGTTGTTGGCTAACTTGTTAGCTTCCACTTCATTCTCTGCTCTGAGAGTGGTTCGGCTGCTGACCTCCTCACACATGTCCTGAGAGGAGAGCTGGCCAAGTCCTGAGAGGCGACACACATCCACACACAGCAACGAAATCAGGCATTTAAAGGTGCACAGCTCAGGGAATGACCCAAGGAACTGCAGGTTAGAGGAGGCCTCTGTACTCACGTAGGTGTGTAGACCCCAGGCATTTGGAGGGGCAGAGTCCAGGGTGCACGGTGCAGGATGTGGGGTTGTGTGTCTCCACCAGGTCTGGGGTGTGGCTGGGCAGGCACTCACAGGGAGGCTCTTGTGGTGGTGGGCCCTGGGGGTCACAGACCCAGAGGTGTGCTGAGAGATGTGAGAGACTGGTATGTAAAACATGTTTAAACTGTTGTTACTATCTATGAGGGACTGTTACTATAGACCTGTTACTGTGGACATGTTATATTTAGGAAAGAGAAGTGTATGGCATGCCTGTGACACACAGAGACAGATGGCGGGGGGGGGGGGGGGGGGGGGTTTGGCTGACCTACATGACCATAGAGACACATAATCATATTACGCTTCAGGATGCCGACCAGGATGTATGGATGTGGGGTCTGGACTCCTGCAACACTGATAGTTTATACACTATATGTGTTTGAATCCTATTTCATGCATTAACTACTAAGTTGCTGCTGGGTGTGACATCAAAAATTAAGGCTCGACTGAGATCATGTCTGTACTCTAACCCTAACCCTAAGTCTGAACTCAAAGATATAATGTCTGAACTCTGTCTGATCGCATGACGGTGCGACTTCACCGCGGTCTCCAACTTAACGCCTCATCACAGAGTTAACGTCTTAGACAATAGGCTACATCAATTTATAGATGACAGCAGAAGGTCGGGGCGCTGTTAACAGGTTACGGTTACTGACATATACCAGTTTATTCCCCTGAGAGACACCAACACCGTGTTTTCTGTTTACAAAGCAAGTATTTGTCTCAGTAGTGTTTTTATTTCGCCCATAGGCTACATCATGTGACTCACCCAGGCTGTCGGCTACTACTCTCCGTCTTCTACTTTCTGTGTCTGTCGAAAAACGTGTGTTGGAGGATGAGGTAGACATTTCTGTATCAGCGTATGTTATTTAGAGGGCACTATGCAAGTAAATCCCGTCGTCTACTGCCATCAGGTGCGTGTCCACTACAGCGACGCAAATCGCTTGCCATCGCTTGCCTTCCCACAGTGCACCACGCTCAGGCAGATGAATGCAGAGTTGTAGTTCTCTAAAGTCACTGTTGTAGTTCGTATAACATCATGGCAAAAGTGTGCAGACTTGGATTTACGTTAACTAATCGCAATATGGCTCGGGGCTACACAGCCGGCTGTTCTCAAATCGATCTCACGGTACTTTGATGGATACGTCACAGTGACGTATTCATCAAAGTACCGTGAGAAGTCTAACCAGAATTCACTGCTTCAAGTCAACCGACTACAGCCGGCTGCGGCGCTGCATGAAGTCGAACACACCTATTGATATCAAACACAACTTTTACACACATGATGCAATACATCCCTTACGCTGGCTAGATGTAGCATGATCTTATCCACTACTCACAATACTATTTTATTTTATTCAGGTTGAAAGATTATTACATGTTACAGTATCATGTCACCGGGAACTCGGCGTAACCAGTCGTAACAGTACCGCCGATGGGGCTACTGTACAGCATAGATATATGCTATATAAAGCCTTTAAAGGGCTACAGTAGCTAGCAAAGTTAGGCCTACGTTTTGTTACGAGACTCAATTTAAAAATACATAAACCCCACCAGGAGCACCAACAACATCGGCGACCCTGCGCCATGCCTATTTTACCATAACCCTAACCCTATTTTTTTTGTTAGAGCTAACATCTCTGTACGAATACAGAGACGTATCAAACAGGGTTGGGTATGTAGCCACACAGACGATCAGTTGTCCATCTTGAAACTGAAAGCTAGAAATGTTTACCATGATCAACGGTTGCTACGTTACAAGAAACACAAAAACAAGCCATCGCTCGCGAAAATTGCTATTCCAAAGGCAAGCGTCGCTCGCATCGCGTCGCTGTCGTTGACACGCACTGTCACACGTTTAGCGCGAATCAGTGTGGGCGTGCACTAATAGTTCACCTCAGTCCATCGTCAAATCCCCGTCAATCAGGTAGCCTAACGCTCCCAAATTGTTAGCTAGCTAGCTCTATGTACTAGTACTAACCAGCTAGATATTATTATTTGAATGTAGCTAGGCTAGCTAACTAAAGTTTTGCTTAAGACATCGCGTTAGACGAGTTAGACTAGATACAGTAGTGAAGCCACACAACATAGGTCTACCGTATCTATGTTGATCTACTGTACTCAAATTCAAATAAAACCGAGATTGGGGATCATCGGATAACTCCAGTTAAATTGGCTGTAAAAAATAGTAATGTGACATGATAAATATGATTTAATTTAATATTTTTCAGTCGAGAGGATTATTGCTCCGAGAATGAGTTGCTTTAAAGAGCAAAACCACTGTACGAGTCGGTTGGAGAGCACAGGTGAATCTTCGGACTGCTACAGCCGCCATGCAGGCCGGGCCTACGAACCCAGCATCGATGGCCCGGGCGACCCCTCGGATTTAATCGATCCCGTTGTGCTGCCTCATCTTGTCGGCGGAGGTGATGGAGGGTGGCCTGGCCAAAGCAGGGTGGGGGAACACCCGTGCACCAACTACATATTCTACTGCTCTCTACCACCCCACCATGACCCCGAGGGGTCTCTCCCACAGCGACTTTCCCACCCAGTGTATCATTCACTGGGAACCCAGTCTGGACCGTACCCCTTACTCAACCCCATGCCCAGTCTGGCTAGCAGCGCTCACCCCAGCTGCTCCCGTTCGGGCTCCTGGGAAACGGAAGGGGCAGTGCTTTGCGATATGACCTCAGTAAGTGCAGTTAGTTAATACAGTATATCAGCTGTGTTTTCGTTTAAACGAAAAACTATAAACGGTAGCACATGTTACAGATGTTTAAGAAGTGGATCCCCTATGTGTTGTGTTCATGAGTCATTAGGCATTGCTTTTGAAACCTTTGCTCATTTTCAGTCATTTTTATTTATTACATTGGGCAAGGGCGAGTTATATGATGCCGTGGCCAGTATTTGTCCTGACAGTTTGGATGACCATGGCCGAGAGATCGTCCCCCAACCAGACAAGATGGCAGACGTCATCTCTCACAACCACATGGACATCAGCCAGTCTGTAAGTGTCATACTGTAGAGGTGGTTTTCCAGATAGCATTCAGATAGATGATGACACATTCTATTGGTATAATTGTAGATGCTTTGATTTGGGTAAATCGGAGGCTTTGTTTAATTACACACATTATAATAATGTTTGTATGCTTTTAAAAATGTCTGCTCTTAATCTTTGTGTATGTAAGTAAACCTGATTCTAATTCAGAGTGCTAAACCTTCATGTGAAAATGAGTAAAACAGTTAGTGAAGGCTGTACATTCAGTTTCATGGATTGGTTATTCACTGTAAAAATAAAGTGAATACAAATATAAAGATTGATAAAAGATCATCTTAAAATAAGATTAATAAAAAGTAATTGATGAAAACATGTGTAAAGACACAGTGTTGACTATGTGGAAACCAAAGTCAGTTTATTCACCATACTGCCATTTTCTGGATTTGGAGTCTCATCCATTTAGATGCCTCAGCCATTGTATTTATTTACACTCAAGTCACTAATTACAAGACATACACTATGACTGTGGTGTAATAGTTGCTTGGATACAACTCTCTACTAAGTTACTAAAATGTTAAAACACCTGGTCTCAACCCTGTGGTGTCTACAGCGTGTCTACAATATAGTACTACTATAACACAGTCATGTCACAGTACAGTACTACTACACAACAGTGAGTCGGATGTTTTGAAATGGGTCCTACGTCTCTGTCTAGGTGGTGTGTAGTATGAATGGAGGAGGACAGGTGGTGCTGCTGAACAACTGTAGCCCAGGTCAGATGTTCCACTCCCTGGCACCAGCAGCAGGTCACCTGCCCAGCCCTGAGCCCCTCTATGAAAGCCCCACCTCCAGGCCACCCCTAGATCACCGCCTCTCTCTGGGTGAGAACTGCTCTGGAGATGATGCCAACTGAATATCTGATGAGAATATAGTTAAATTCTACAGTCTATTGTTATGTCCATGTAGCAATATTTCTTTAAAGTACAATAATATCTGTTGTTATATAAGTATATAGACCTATATTGATCTGTTTGAATCTACCAGGAATGAATATGGTTGGTATACAAATGCAGACATATGCACTTTTTCACTTTGGATAAGCGTCTGCTAAATAAAATGTCAAATGCAATGGTTTTAAGTGAAACACCTAGATCCCTTTGTGAGGCATGTAGTGAATCCTCCCCTCTGGCTTTCATTTCTGTGTGGTCCTCAGACATGGGGGTCCGAGTAAGCTCCGGCCAGCTGGGGGCTGCCGTGCTGGGGCAGGCCCCTGCCCAAGGGGTGCCTTCCTATCTGGGCCTCCAGCCCTCGCCTGTGGGCACACACACACTACTGCCCCACGGGCAGATCAGCCCGGCCTACGGCTATGGCCACATGCCTGGTCACAATTACTCACAGGTCAGCCAACATCCTTTCAGTCCAGTCAGAGTATGCCGTCACTGAGGCCCTGTGGCCTCTCAGCTGTCTACTGTACACACACACACAACCAAGCATGGTGCTTGCAACCTGGGTTATTTTTCTTTTCTAATCCAAGACTTCTCTTCTACTTTTTTCCATTTCTCCTGTCTTCTCTCTTCCTCCTGCAGTACCACCAGGCCCTGTGCCACCAGGCCCTGTGCCCTCTGTACTCTGATGTCCAGCCTCTGGCCCCTGACTCCCAGCGTGTGGCTCCAGACCCACCGTAGGCTACACACATCTGAAGCTCTTCTCACAATTATACACACACATGCCACTAGAAACATTTGATTCAATTAATGAAAAAACTTTTTATTTTATAATGAAGATGTGTTGATAGTTATCTGCTAACTTATCTTTCTGATCCGTCTCTAGAAGTCTTGAATTAGCGTGGGATTCCAAATCAAAGAAGCCTTGTAACTGTACCAAGTCTCAGTGTCTGAAACTGTGAGTCCTGGAGAATACAGGACCTCATCTTTATCTGTCCTTTATATTCCGTATCGGTTATTTTGTTATTACAATAATATGTCCAGCAAGCCTTGCCATTCATCCTGTGTGGCCTGTGTACAGCATGGCTAAGCATCTGTCTTTGAAGGCAGGTCACACACTGTCAAGGGTCTTCATTTAGACACATCTCCACATATTAGTTCTTAACACTCCATATGAGCTGTGAATCTGTCTATTCCAGATACTGTGACTGCTGTCTATTCCAGATACTGTGACTGCTGTCTATTCCAGATACTGTGACTGCTGTCTATTCCAGATACTGTGACTGCTGTCTATTCCAGATACTGTGACTGCTGTCTATTCCAGATACTGTGACTGCTGTCTATTCCAGATACTGTGACTGCTGTCTATTCCAGATACTGTGACTGCTTTGCCAACGGTGATGTGTGCAGCAACTGTAACTGTGTCAACTGTTTCAACAATGAAGATCATGAGTCTGAGAGATACAAGGCCATCAAGGTAGGCACCTGCCCCCATGAAAGCCTGAATCTGAGTCATGTGACATACTGTACAAATAGTGCATTTGGCAAGTCTGGAATTAACGGTCTGTATTTAGCAGACACAGTGCAAACATAACAGGTTATCAGTGCATACAAACATGCTGACTATCTATCTGACTATCTCACCAGAAAATACGAAATTGTGAAGACCCACTTCAAATAAAGGGTTAGCAAAAGTTATTATGATTTATTTTTTATATACTGTACATCAGTATGTGTACAAGTGTTCCATTGTGAAATATGAGCTATTTTAAAATTCAAATGATATTACAAATATTTGTCAAAATACAGACAGCTAATATAGTCTCATTAAGGTTAGTAAAAAAAAACTGTCAACTAAAAGACCAGGCAGGTTTCAGTTGTTTTCAGAATTATGAAGGGAAATAACACTTGTAGCTTGACGCAGATCAGGACATAACACTTGTAGCTTGACGCAGATCAGGACATAACACTTGTAGCTTGACGCAGATCAGGACATAACACTTGTAGCTTGACGCAGATCAGGACATAACACTTGTAGCTTGACGCAGATCAGGACATAACACCTGTAGCTTGACGCAGATCAGGACATAACACCTGTAGCTTGACGCAGATCAGGACATAACACTTGTAGCTTGACGCAGATCAGGACATAACACCTGTAGCTTGACGCAGATCAGGACATAACACTTGTAGCTTGACGCAGATCAGGACATAACACTTGTAGCTTGACGCAGATCAGGACATAACACTTGTAGCTTGACGCAGATCAGGACATAACACCTGTAGCTTGACGCAGATCAGGACATAACACTTGTAGCTTGACGCAGATCAGGACATAACACTTGTAGCTTGACGCAGATCAGGACATAACACTTGTAGCTTGACGCAGATCAGGACATAACACTTGTAGCTTGACGCAGATCAGGACATAACACTTGTAGCTTGACGCAGATCAGGACATAACACTTGTAGCTTGACGCAGATCAGGACATAACACTTGTAGCTTGACGCAGATCAGGACATAACACTTGTAGCTTGACGCAGATCAGGACATAACACCTGTAGCTTGACGCAAATCAGGAAGCAGGAAGCAGAAGTCCTGGGGATCCCTCTGTACATCCCTGCTGTCCTCCCTGACTGACTCCCTGCTGTCCTCCCTGACTGACTCCCTGCTGTCCTGCCTGACTGACTCCCTGCTGTCCTGCCTGACTGACTCCCTGCTGTCCTGCCTGACTGACTCCCTGACACCTGAATTAACCAGGCAAACCTGTTATTGAGCTGATAGAGTGGTGTTCCACTGAAGTGAGCAGGTCACACAATTACTGGGTCTCCGTATCTCAGTGGACTGTCGACCAGCTTCATTCCCTGCTAGGGTATTTATTTAAGTGGAACTCTAATAATAGTTTTGCTTTATTTGAAATCCTTGTTTTATTTAGATTTTTTATTATTTATTAAAAGATGTATGAAGGGTGAAATATTTCTTTTGTGAGGGATCCACAAATAAAAACAAAGTGCTCCAAGTCAATCAAATGTATTTGGAGTTCAAACGCAGTGAAGCAGGAGAGGTGAAAGCATGACCCTAACCCTAACAAGGCCTGAGCTGTGTGTTAGTGACGCCACAAAGTGAGAGAGGTGTGACAGATGTTAAACTGTGTGTTTGAAGATCTGCCTGGACAGGAACCCGGAGGCGTTCAGGCCCAAGATTGGCCAGGGTAAATCAGGAGAGGTCAAAGGTCGTCACAACAAAGGCTGCAACTGTAAACGATCAGGCTGTTTGAAGAACTACTGCGAGTGCTATGAGGTACTGCAGATCCTCATCATCAGGCCGTAGCCTGACCCTAACCCTTCCTGTAGACCTGACCATATGATGCCCTTCCTGTAGACCTGACGCCCTTCCTGTAGACCTGACTATATGATGCCCTTCCTGTAGACCTGACAATATGAGTGGAATATAGATCTGGCACAAGGATTACATGTGTGGATAGACGTGACAACGATTTCACAGGGAACTCTAAAACATCCACTACATGAGTGGAATATAGCTGGTTAACTATCAACTCAACAGTGGATCAGAAAATACAAAACAGTAATTTTAAGGGTGAAGCTATTACACAATAGCTGGTGGGCCGGTCTGTTCAACACTACGTTCACACTTATCTGACTACAGAGAGGTACCAGATTGTGTCCTGACCCCTTGGTTACCCTTGATCCTCCACACAGGCCAAGATCATGTGCTCTTCGACCTGTAAGTGTGTGGGCTGCAGGAACTACGAGGACAGCCCAGCGAGACGGACTGTCGTCTGGGATAGTCCTGACACCACTTTCTACAAGAAGGCCAACTGCCAGAAAAACAAGTGAGCTACTGTACTGTTAGTTAAACCCGGTTGGATGCAGAGTAGGGAAGAGTATTGCATGAAATATAGTGTGCTTTTACTACTACAGACACAATCAACTCCAGCAAAACAACAATTGCTAATAGATGCGTTTTCTTGGCTTTGTGTGTGTTTGTATGTGATGTGTGTCTTTATATGTGTTTGTGTGTGTGTTGATAGATGTCCTCTGTCGTGCATCACGCTCGATGTTGTGGAAGCCACATGCGGCTGTTTGCTGGCCCAGGCTGAGGAGGCAGAGAAGGAGTTGTACTCTCTGACTCAAGCTGAGAGAATCATCCTGGAAGAGTTTGGCCAGTGTTTGACGCAAATAGTCCGCTCAATATTTAAATCCACCAGCTTGTAGGAGAAAACTGGATCAAAGACCACATGTGTGGCTGTCATAACTAATTCCTAAATTTTGCTTTTGCTTTAGATGTCCACTGTTTTGAATGCTTGTCCTTTTTGATTTTTTTTAAAGCATTTGTAGATGGCAAAAAGATTTCTCAGAGAGTTTGTTATTTTGATTTTACACTCGCATTTTTGTTATTTATTTATAATTTATCTATTTATACATTTTAACGTATTCATTCACTCACTCATTGACCCAGAAAGAAGGGTGAACCGGGTGAATTTATGGCTATTTCAGATGTTCAGGTTAAGTCGTTCTTTGGTGTTGTCCACTCCTGTTGCATCTGTATCACCATGTGTTGATATGACGAAATCATTAGTCGTTCTACCATTTACTTGTTCAAGTTCCTGTCCTGTTGTAAAAAGCTACAATAAAACATTTTACAAATGTTTGACCTCTAACTGTTATCACTCTACTAAAGTCTTTAATTTCATGTTATACAGTGTAAACCAACTTTCATATAATATGTATACTGTATCCTGTTATTTAAAATCCTTTAATTTGACCAAGTCACAATTTTCTCACAATTAAGACATTGGTATAAAATGATTGGTATAACCAATCTACTACTAGATAGCTGGTTTATATTAGATAGCTGGTATTATATCTGGCTTTTACGAACTGCTATTACATAGCTGAAAAATATACAGACTGGTATTAGATAGCTGGTATAAACAAACTGGTATTAGATAGGTGGTTTAAACAAAATAGCACTAGATAGATGGTATAGTCCAAAGCACACCTGACTGCTTTTGAGGTATTGACTTTCATTAGGACTGTCCTGTTTGTGACGTAGGCCTGTATTTGCAGGCTCCGACGGTACATGTTGAGCTGGGAGAAGAAGCACCTGGGGAAGTGCTCAACGCAGGGGGCAGCAGGGGGCATATCGAACCCCAGCTCGGTTGTTGTCGTTACCGTCAGGGATAAAAGGAGAGTCGGACATTCGTTTAATCACTGATGGTGTGGCTTGGCTGAAGACTACTAGCTCTTTCGATGGCTGCTATTGTAAGTAACTCATAAATATTTTTTAGTTTTTTATTTGTATTTATTCCTGTTAAAAAATGTATCCCTGGCTTTACAGAGAGCGAGAGTGTCGGTTCAGTGGACGTGTACTTTACTAGTGATCTCTCTGATTGTGGAGTCACACCACACGCAACAGGTGAGGTGCTGCATTTTCTCATTCCTTCTCATTGTCATGATGGCTTTACCCAAAAAGTAAGGAAACAGGGAAATAAGTTTCACTGCAGTTATTTAAAATCCTTGTGTCTCCCAAACAGGTTAAACTGAATCCACATCACTGGGGGCCCCAGTCTATGATGTACCTGAAGGGAAAATGTACGCCTTAGATCGATCCATCAATCGATCTGTCTATCTGTCTGTCTGTCTGTCCATCTAGATGACTGTAAATATACAATTTTCCTAGCTTCTCAATAACAATTCCATCAATAACCTAACAAGTATCCAATTTCATTTATTTCAGATGGCAGAAGATATTTACCTGATGCTCAAAACACTGTCAAATTAGGTTTAAATGGCTGGTTTACAGCAATCAAAGGTGGGTCTTCATTCCATGACTTGTACAAATATAGACTTGCCATGCAAAAAAATACCATACAGTCATCAGTAAGCATAATTGACAGGTTTTACAGTTCAAATGTGAAATTGTATTGAGACTGAGTAACACTGTTTTTGTTCATTGGTTGTTCATGTTGCATTTTGTTCCAGGTTTCCAGAGGTTGAGATCAGTAGAGTTCAGAAACCCCAGGATATTTCTGACAGGACCAGAAACTGCACCTCTTGATTAATAGATGATTCATGTGGAGCTCATCTGAAACAGTTATTGTAAAGTAAGAGAGAGAGAGAAACCAAGAGTGTGTTTGTAGTTAATCCATATTTTTCATTTGATCTAAATCTATCTTTTGTAAAGAACTGTAGTTCTTCCATTTCTCATCAGTTTTAGGTATTGTTATGCTTATATATATTTAATGCTGTTTGTTGAAATGTTTCATCTTTGTTGTGTAGACCGATCTTACAATGTGTTGCAGCCTACACCCAGTGCTGAACTGTGAATAAACTATTGGTTAAATAATTGTTACTGACTGCCTATAAGTGCGCGTCTACATTTTGTTGAAGGCAGATTCTCTATGCTATCTGGAGAGATCAATTGGCAGGCTACACCTTATGTCAGGTGCATCGTGCAAGTTTACGTGACACAGCACAATCTGCTGGAAATGGTGAGCCTGTCTTCAGTGTATACATCATGATTTTGCAATAGAAGATTATCGAACGCAACCCTGACAAATATGCGGTATCTGGTCATTGGTCAGGTTCGTTTCAGCACTAGCGATCATACCGTCCTTAGTTTCATTTTATATTAGGCTACAAACGATTTCGAGCGATGAGCTCAAATTTAGTGGCAGGTATCCTAAAATAACTACACTTTAAACTCGCACTCACTCACACACACACACACAACGTTTTTCAAAGCAGCTGACACATCCATCGAGAGACGACAGGCGGGGTGAGCTGAGGACACTGCTGTGTCGTGCGCAACGTTGAAAAGCTGGCCAATTACATTCTGCGAGGCGGAGCGCCACTCCACTATCCCAAGCCAGCTAAGTTTTTATTTGCTTGACCTCATTACACTTGGCAGGTAGACTGAAACCAACGGATACCCCTGAAGGACATACAACCAGTGCTCAACGGGACGGAACACAACTGATATATCATCTTGACCACTTTGGATTTAATTCTTAAGCATAATGTCTGCGCTTAACGGCTCAGTGAATTTGCTGCGTTGCGCAGTAAGGTGTCAGATCATCCCCAGAAGCAGTATTTCTACAAAACCTGCCAAGAATCACATATCAGCGGGCGTAAGTAATGCGGCAGGTTGTGGCGCACTTTCCTAGAGTGCGGCGCGCGCGTAAAAGTTAGTTTTTTTAAACTAATAGTCTTTGCTTTAATTTTGCCAATGTGCATACGCATGATGATAATAATATTAATAAGGTATCACTCATTGATAGGTTTTTGAGCGATGCCATTTAAGGCACACGCTGGATCGCCATTGTTCCGCCCAATTCCTTTACGTACCAAGATTCTTGCTTTTTTACGATTAGATTTTTCACTTCAACATTAGTGTAATCTTAAGAGGAATGTATTTCCAGTCACTGATAACTATTAGTTATGCTTTCTGTCTAATGATTCTGCCCTTGTGACTTAAGGCTTGACAGTTTGCCAAATATTTGACCTTGTTATGGTGGTAGGCAACAACCAAATATAGTCAGGTTGTGCCCAATGCTCTTTTTTAACGAGCATTGGGCATTCTTTTAATTTGGAGAGGTTACTTGTTTATCAAGAGAGACAATCGAATGGCAACTCTTGACACAGTCTGAAATGGGGAGAGATTTACAGTAGATATATTTAGAAGTTATTTTGTTGTGTGTGGTTTCTACAGGAGCAATGCATTGCCTTGATATCCATGTTCGTAGCCATCCTGGGTCCATCCGGTTGGATTTTATCACACCTTGAAGACTACAAGAAGCACTAAAAGAGAGAGATGGAGGAAGAAAAAGAGAGAGGAGACCGAGATTCGAGGCCACCTGTATCTCACTACTTCCTGCCTCCTCTACACCTACACTATTTGTATCAGTCTGCTGATTACTAAATAAATATACCAACCAAAAACTCCAGCACTTGGGATTGCAAATGTATCTGTTTCTGTGTCCATCATACCACAAGTCCCACATGTATTGTTTTGGGATCAAGAATAGTTAATGTAATAAATCTTTTAATTATATATATTTTTACACTGGAATCGAAGTCTGAATGAATGCTCCCATTCCTGTACAGAGAAAATATAAATCTTGAAGGGTAGAGGGTCTTGTTCAGATGACATACAAAATATCCTCCTAAGTACAGTGAGCATCCCCTAATATCCCTGGTTCTCCCGTCTACATTTGGACGTCAACAACGCTAGTGTTGTACCTGGGCCGCCACCGGTCTCCGAAGTGGATTAGCAACAAATATAGAACGGCAGCCTAACAACCTGAAGGTGGGGAAGTACTTACCCAGGGGTGTGATCAGAGGTTTGTCTTCACTAGTGCCAACACAGTATCTCTAGATGAATCATTACATCTCTTAATCTCATTGTAGATTAACACAGATCTGAGAAACAGTCTCTGATTATATGAATTATGAGAATGTTGTGGCATGCTTTCAGCAATGTAAAGCCTCAGTTGTGTGAGAAAACAAATGTGGTTCTGAGATACCTATGTAGCCATAATGTTTGTTTCTTATGGTTAACTTCCCTTACAAAACTAGATACGCAATTGACTGTACCAGACCTGATGAGAAAGGAGTCTAGGGAGAAGACACATTGAAAGGTTGAGTGAGTAGGTAAAGAAATGTGCTCAGCATAAAAAACATGACTCATGAGTCATGGCACATTTTAATAGAAGGTCAGAATAATTTCCATAATAAGGTGAAGTAACTTTAATTTTATTTAAAATATAATTTTAATGGCCCTTCTCATCTCTATGTAGCTGTGTATTTATCGAGAATCTCTGGAGTGTCAAAACAACAGTAAAGGAGAGAGCCCCAGTCCAAGCATTTCATCCCCTTTCTCTTTCCCCTACAATTCCTGTCTTCATACCGTCACACAAAATGCTAAAGGCAATAATGCGGAACAACTAGACACTGATCAATCTGAGATGTTGTTATAGTAACAGAGTTCTGATACGGTACTGGCCCCGGGATGCCATGAGAACAACTGTTTTTGACCAGCAAACTAAAGACTTGATAACATCTGGCTGACTGCCAAATATTACTCACGACCACCCTCTCTTCTGACATGGAAATCACCTTTTGATTCTCTATTGTGTGTATCTGTCGTTGAACAAGAAGTTGTATACTGTTACTACTGTAAGTTCTGAAGAAGAATTTAGTCACATTTTCAGCTACACTTAATTATCTTGCTGTATAGTTAACAAAAACAACCCCAGAAAGAGAAAATGATTTTTAAACATATTTACTGAACCTCACATTAGAGCAAATATATACACAATATAAATTAGGATACAGGAAATATATAATCTGAATCTTTGCATACCACATTACAATCATCATTCTTACCATCTAAAATATAGGATACTTTTAATGATCTTTTCATCCAGTAGGACATGTAGGGTTCATGTGGAAACAAGAATGTATTGTACCATAATTGCAACTTTGAAGAGATTGCACATCTTAATCACATTTGCAGTGAACTCATCAAGATAATGTCATAGACCACAGATATTGCTGTGGATTTTTTACAAATAGTAGTGAAACCTGTACCTGTATTTAGGATCACACTGAAATAATGTGACAAAATAGTATAGGTTGAGTGCCCTGATCTGATTTTTACCTTCAAGAAGCAGAAATAGTGTCGATCTGACATCTACTACAGAAAAGAATAACTTGTAGAGGAAGAAGCTTCCCATGTTAAAAAGAGGCTGGTCAGTTTCTCACATTGCTGGTCACATTGCTGGTCTTAAATGTGTTCCGAGAGGTGATACTAGGCAATGAACAAAGCAGTAGTGCTCCTAGTGTTAGGTTAGGGTGGACAGCAGTAGTGCTCCTAGTGTTAGGTTAGGGTGGACAGCAGTAGTGCTCCTAGTGTTAGGTTAGGGTGGACAGCAGTAGTGCTCCTAGTGTTAGGTTAGGGTGGACAGCAGTAGTGCTCCTAGTGTTAGGTTAGGGTGGACAGCAGTAGTGCTCCTAGTGTTAGGTTAGGGTGGACAGCAGTAGTGCTCCTAGTGTTAGGTTAGGGTGAACAGCAGTAGTGCTCCTAGTGTTAGGTTAGGGTGAACAGACATTGTGAGCGTGTTCTTCTGTCATCACATTCTGATCAACCACTGTTAGACTGTTAGACTGAAAAACACACATTACCAGTTTAAATCTGTAAAACTGTGGAGCTGAGCTACATCAAGCTACGCTCCCCCGCAGCTAGCCACATTCCTGCACCAATTCCCACGTAGCCCCCCCCCCCCAACCTAGCCGTACTGGGCCACACGCACACCGCAGTGGGGACTTACTCCAGATCGTCCTCGCTGTCAGAGGCATGTGGCTGGTTGGGGGCAACATGCTGGGTCAACCTCTTCAGGTCAGACACGTTCATCTCCCTCATCATCCCATCACTTCCCAACTGCATCGGCTGGATCACATGGTTCCTGGACGGACAGACGTCAGATGTCAGGATGACAAAAAGGAAAGACTGAACCCTAACCCATCTGGTGGACATTAACGGAAATACAGATGTGTCCAAGTAACACTCGGTTCAGCCTTCAGTGCTTAGTGTGAATACATTGCTGTTTTACCTGGAGAGCTTATCAAACATGTTGATCAGCTTCATGGCCTCCATCTCTTTCTGCTCCTCTGTCATCCCCTCCATGGGGTTTGGTTGCTCATCCTCAACGATACCCGTCACTGGGTTGATCCTGCACAGAACACATAGAACAATAGACACACACACAAATGTACACAAACAGAAACGCACTAACATGGCCAGACCCTCCAGCCACAACCATGGCCAGTCTTTTCCAATTTACAGTACATCCTAGTTAGGTGGTTTTAGATGGAGGTAGGTGGTTTGAGGTGGTTAGTAGCAAAGGTTTGTGTGTCAGCACAATGTATTGTGGTAGTAGTGTGTGTAGGGGGGTCAGATGGCTAAGCGGTTAGGGAGTCGGGCTATTAATCAGAAGGTTGTTGGTTCGATTCCTGGCTGTGCCAAATGACGTTGTGTCATTGGGCAAGACACTTCACCCTACTTGCCTCGGGGGGAATGTCCCTGTATTTACTGTAAGTCTGACACTCTGGATAAGAGCGTCTGCTAAATGACTAAATGAAATGTAAATGTAGTGTGAAGGGGTGTTAGATGGTGTTAAGTGGAGGTAGGTGGTGTTAGGTGCAGGTAGGGGGTGAGGGGGGTTGTTAGGTGGTGTTAGTTGGAGGTAAGAGTAAGGGGGTGTTAGATGTAGATAAGGGTTAAGGGGGTGTGAGGGTATTTTATGTGGAGGTAGGGGTGGGAGGGGATGGTAGGTCCAGGTAGGGGGTAAGGGTTGTGGAGGTAGGGGGTGTTGTGTGGAGGTAGGCGATGTGAGGACTCACTGGCTCTTGGCCTCCCTATACTCCTCCGTCTCACTGTCCTCATCGTCTGAGTATGTGCCAGGGTCGCTCCCTCCACGCATCAGACCTCGGGCAGCAAGTAGCCCTGCCGCGTTCCCATAACCCGTGTATTTGATGAACCTGGAAACTGCAGTGAGGAAGAGGAGGATTAGGAGAACTTTTCAACAGGAATGGTGTTTTGAAAATCCGTTATAAACTAAGTAATAAAAACATATATGTAAAGGATCTTGCGTGTCTACATAATTTCAATTAATAAATAAGAATACAATTAATGATTGATAAATTAAAACAATACAACTACATTGACCCTAATTGCCATTAGCAGAGATGTCTGTCTCACCGCTTTCTTTACACAGAACAAACAGGAACTCGGAGGAGCAGTTTTTGACATCCGTATCGATGTGAGTCATTAAGCGGACAAGCTTGTTACGAAGAGCGTTCCCCATCTCCGGCTTGTTCTTCACATCTCGCAGTGGTGGAAGCACCTACACACACACACACACACACACACACAAATGCAGACCCACACACGCACATACACTTATTTAAATTATTTGCTTGGTCAATTTGAATAAGGAAATGTCCCAAAGCAGACACCGACCTTCATCCTGAGAAACTTGCGGGTCTCTCTGTGGACGCGGGAACTCTCCGTGAGCAGATTCAGGGAAGGAAGGAGTGTCTCCTTTAGCTTGTTTCCCTGGAAACGGACACACACACACCCAGTCCTACTCTTGAATGTTTTTTTTTTAATCTGTCTTCACAGACAATCCATAACAACCGTATATGTTCTGCACATGTGTTATAGCCAGTATCAGCTGAACCCAGGTCATTGTTATGTCTGATTTTACATACGTAAAGTAAAAAACTATTCAAACATCTAACGCAGAAGTGAAAGTAGGCTCCACAACTGTTCTCTTCCCTAATTAAAAGGGGTCTGGATAGATGTGTTCCACATTATTCTGTGTCCAAGGTAGGAAACATGAGTTTCATTAGTGTGCTGCAGGTCCCAGCTGTGGCCTGTTTCTCTATGAGGCTCCCTGAGGCTCTATCCTAGCCTCCACAACAGGCTCATCCCTACCCAGTAATGACCTCAGGTTACGCTAGCACCCCTTGCTGGATAAACAAACACACTACCAGTAACCCTCACTGGGCAGAGACAGCAGCCGTTGAGAGGGTGAAGGGCTTCGTCCCTCAGACACTACCATCTGGTCTGAAGGGGGGAAGCAGCTTCTGCACTTGGTCTAATGGTAGACTGGATATTGAGCTTGGTGAGAGAATGACGGGGACTGGTACACCTGTTTTTAACCACACTGGCTCACCCAACAGAGGGAGTATGAGAGAGCATGTAATGTGAATGTTTGGTATGTTAGGGTGTGCTCTCTATGCAGGAGGTTGGGCAGGCAGGAAGCTCACCCTGTCGAGCCTTTTCTCCATGAACTCCAGGAGCATGTTGACAGCATCCATGTTAAGTCCCATGTGCTCGATGGAGCCCTGCTGAACCTTGGGTGCCAGAAGGACGTCCAAACAGGTCAGAGGCAGGTTCCCCAGCAGGTTCACCGCATGGCTGTATAAAACACACACACAAGCATGAGCATGCACACACACACAGAGACACAAGAGGCAAGTTAACAATATGGAACAGTGAAAATGACCTTTTCTGTGTGTTTGTTGTATGTGTTTTTAGGTGTGTGTGTGTCTATCTGTGACTATGGGCCCTATCTTGCATCCAGCGCAATTGACTTTGTCAACGACGCAAGTATCATTCCTAGTTTGCACTCGACGCAAAGCGGACTTTTCCCTCCACAAAAGCACGTCGGTAAATTAAGGAATGACTTTGCGCTACCGGGGGCGGTTCAGCGAAAGAATGAGGCGTGTTCCGGCGCAAACGTTCCCTGGTGCTATTTTGCAGTTTCAGAAAAACAATTCCGCCACAGACCAGGAAAAACGTAGTCTAAAGTCAATGGCGCGTTATTCAGATGCTATTTTAAGGGGGCGCAAGCTTGGCCAGTGCGCACTGCTGGCGAAGCCAGGGTCTTCTTCATTGTTTTCTTCACAAAATTGCGCTGGGTGCAAGATAGGGCTCTATATGTGTGAATGTGTGTCGGTGTGTGAATGTGTGTGCGTGTTGCAGTGGCGGCTGCTTGTCTTTCAAAGAGGGGAAGCTCATTTTCGGCCTACATAATAAAAATTGTCCATTTATTTGTCTAGTTCACTGGCTAGTTTACCCCTACAACACTAGCCTACCCTTCTGTATGAATGAATGAATGAACGAACGATCTACAAAATGATATTAAACTTGAAGGAGGAAATGTGGGAATTAGGTTAAACTGAAACAAGGAATGTGCTTTATAATTGTGTAAAATGTATGATGAAAATTGGCAAGCAATTTTGCCAAGCAAATACCAGGAAATCGGTTGCAGCAGTTTGTCTTTTGACTACCCTTGCAAAATCCGCGATGGGACTGAGCTAGAATAGTTTAGGCGACTTTTTATAGTACAAAATCGCTGTCAATCAAAAGGAGATGCAGTCTTTCGACAGACCCTCCAATCATCACGCAGAAGCC
Organism: Thaleichthys pacificus; assembly: GCA_023658055.1. NCBI lineage: Eukaryota > Metazoa > Chordata > Actinopteri > Osmeriformes > Osmeridae > Thaleichthys > Thaleichthys pacificus. The sequence continues at coordinate 22,316 of CM042870.1, read as the reverse complement.
CGGCGTCCATGCCAGCCCACTCCTCCATTCACCCTCAGAGACGCCGAGCGTCCGTGGGCAGGACATAATCGCAGCATTTATCCAATGACGTATAGTTTCGAAGCACTGAAAATAACTGTTCAAAGCAGCCCCATTGAAGTACATGGACGCCAGGCTTCAACAGGGAAATGCACTGTGACGCTACGGGAAAGTATGAGAAGGAAATCGAGTCAGTCGACCTGCTACATGTAGCCTAGCTGATTCTGAACGAACTCGTCTTCGAGATGAACGTGTTCTAACGCATTTAACATAATAGTAAATATTTGACCATACATTTTTTGACATTTTAAGGGAAGCCGAGCTTCCCTTGCAGTCTTAAAGAAATTGCCACTGGTGTGTTGTCACCTATGGAACTCCTCTGTGCGCTCCTCTCCGTCTGTGGTGCTCAAGAGGCAGTGTCTGAGTATGGCTCCGAGGTGTCTGTAGGTGGCCGCTTCCTCCTGAGGATCACACACATCCAGAGTTAAACCTCACCACAGGTTCTTATCCGGAGTATTGTTCCTTTACACCGCTCCCAACAGCATAGAGAACCATCAAAAGGAGATGTCTGTGTGTGTGTGCGCACATTTAAATATCAAATTATCCTTTGCTCATAGCCAAGTTTTGTCTCTCCATTTAGACAGACCGAGCTGGCAGCTGAGAGACTGTTGATGCCCTTGAGCAAGGCCATCAGTAATGTGGCAGGACAGCTTATGCTGTGCTTTTTATGTCTTAACATAACCCATAACAAAACACAACATAAAGTTTGACAGTAGAAGTTACACAATATTAAACAAAATAATATCTTTAAAAATAACAGGTTCGATAAAAATAAAAAAACATGTCCTCACCTCATCCACTGTGCGACGCGAGCAGTCAAAGGTGATGTTGAAGAGGATCTTAAGGATCTCCATGGCCCGCTCAATCTGCTCACGGCTTAGCTGCGGCAACTCTTTGGCGTCCTCCACCACGCCCTCCCTCGCCACCTCGAGGGTGTCAGGCCAGCACAGACCCAGCGTGGCATCGAGCGCGTTTCCCAGGAGGCTGACCCCATGCAACTCGCGGGCCAGCTGGCTCCGAACATCAACACGCAGCGCGGTCAGGAGGAAGGTGAGGCGCAGGTCAAAGAAGCGCACCTCGTGGTTCCACTGATTGTCGTGGCACTGCTTAAGGCGCTCGGTGATGCCGGTCATCAAGTCCATTTCTTGGCCGAGCTCCTGGGCGGTGGGGCTGTGCAGTATGAGGTTGCAGATGCACTTCAGTGCCTCCACGATCACCTCCAAATCCAGGTTCTCGGGGGCGTCGCCTGAAACAGCCTCCCCATTGCCTGGGACGATTCCCGCATGGTGGCTGAGGACTGCGAGTGAACGGCGTGTGACAAAGGGCACTAGGTTGTTCTTGTCGCGGGACAGGATGCGGATGGTCTCCAGGCAGGCCAGTTGGCAGGAAGGCTGGAGGCCTCGCTCCAGGAAACCCATCACCAGCTCTCCCAGACGCTAGGAGGTGCCAGAGACACAGTGCATGATTGCTTGGTCTAACACCTTGCCCTACATGGGACTAATCCATTTGGGTCAAAAAATAACTATCTTAAATCTCCCTCAGACTGACCAACCACACTGAGTCTTAATGTCCCCAAACCCAACAGGACAACCCAGCACAGAGATGACTAAGACAGAGAGTTTGTTTTCATGAGGTCCAGATAAATACATACATATAAATACATAAGAAAAATAACAAAACATACATTTGTTGTTCATCCATGTTTTTCTTCAGGAAGATCAGAATATGAAATAATTTAATGTGCTCCTTGATGAGCTATTTACATAATTAGGTGTATCTACATTATACATTTAGACATTATGTACCTCAGACCTAAAGTGTGTGTATGTCTGTGTTCAGGATATTTTGAAGCTATAGTATATAGTATACGCATCTAGATCAACAGGATATATAGACAGAGTGTGTGTGCATGAGACAGAAAGAGAAAGTGTGTGGGAGAGAGGGTGTGTGAGAGATAGAGATATATAAAGAGCGAAAAAATTATAGTTACATGCTAGTGTCTCAGCAAAGCCATAAATAAGTAGCACTCAACATTATTTATAAAATGTTTACTTGCCGACCTCATTCCCGAAAATCATATCATACCATGTTCACACCAAGTATAATGGCAACTTTTTATTACCATAAATTAAATATGTTTTCCCTTACTTGTAGTCACTGGGATAAAGGACTTCACAATATTGCTCTCCACTCTTTCTACTCATACAGCCAATGACTCCCAGTGCATCCTGGGTAACAACGGTACCTGAGTAGAAGTGCATCCTGGCAAACAATGGTGCCTTGGTAAGCCATCTATATCTCTATGGCTCTGAGCAGGAGTAGTGCAGTCTGAGTGCAGAGGTGAAGCTACCAGAGCCAGGTGTACCACAGGTATGAGTTCCAGGCAGGGTCCGCTAAGTTGCCTAGCATAACTCCTTCCAGTAACTTTTAGGGTCAGCAGAGTCATACTACAGTCTACTGTGGCACAGAAATAAGCCTGACATTCTGATTGTAGGACTGAATATAGATACTGGTGGCCAGACGGAAAGGATTACAGAGTAAACTAAGACACAAAATAGCTTCACTAACAAAACTAGGGTTAGGGCTAACCCACATTTTAATGACTAAATGTGTGAAGAAACATGGCAAATTTAACAAATGTTCTATGTTGGGTGTTGTCATAGCAATCCAAGGAATTGGGTGGGAGCTAGAAACATGGATGGTGCTTTTAATTGGTTAACACATCGGGAGCTAGCCCTCATGAAAACAACAAGTTCTCTCTAATCACATTAATCCAAAATTAATTTCATGTCACAATAACTTGCTATAGAAATAAACTTTGGATTAAGTTTCTCTAAAATGCAACTGCCATCTTTAGAATGATACCTCTTGTAACTTCCCATCCTAACACCCAGGCATGCAGGAGACAGGTAGATGACAAAGACAGTGTTAAAGGAAGATTGGATGAGTTGATGTTTCAGCACTTAACTGTCTTAGTATACAAATGACAATCACTTCACAGTAATTTACATGTACAAATGAAATGCTAAATGACACTTCTGAATAACACTGTTCCTTTAGTAAAACTATTATGACGATTTTATAAATATACATTATAGTTGCAAGCAGCAAAACAAAACTCTATATAAACAGTATATAGTCAAGTTTAAGAAACAGAATAAAGTACCTCTCTTTCTGCCTCATCCTCTGTATTAAATTTGAAGCATTGACCCTTCTGCCAGCAGAAGAGATACAAAAGGAAGAATCAATAACATGTCACATCAGCTCATGTGATGTGGCATGAGAACATTGTGCTCTGTGCGTGAGGCTGCTCTCCAGGAGGTGCCTGGACAGCAGGAGAAAGGCCAAACTCCTTGGCTGAAGGAAAGAAGTTGACAGAACATGATCAGTTGTGTTTACCCAATTTTACCCAATACAAAAACAAATAAAAATAATTTTCTTTTAACCTTCGCAATGTGGGGGGTCTGCGACAGCCCAACAGTTAAAAGAAAATGCTTCACTTTGTTTTTGATTCCCAAACCTTGGTTGAACTTGGTTGAAAATCTGAAGAGTAAGGGAGATTAACAGTGTGTTGCTGTTAGGTCACAGAGAGGATTAAAGTAGAAACAGCAGGTTTCTCAGAGTAACATTCGAACCTTTGTTAACTAAATGTGAAAGAGAAGCCATCTATTTTTGTCCAAGGACAAGTCATCTTTCTGTCTTTATTTCTCTGGTCAATTTGGAACATTAGGTGAGCAATTGGTTTTCTGAGAGTAACATACACTTCCAAAGTGTGCCAAGCGCCTAGTATTAAGCTCATGTAGCACAAGATCAGGTGGGAGCCGGTTTGATGGGCAGGATTTGACAGGCCTGCTATTTGTGTCTCGACAGCCTAACCCTACTGCTCTGAGTAATCCCAACCAGCTCTGAGCAGGGCTCCATGTTGGAGACCTGCACCTGTGAGATAAGGTGGAGGTAAAAATATATTCTGAATTTCTCACTAAGCTTCTAATTTAATTGATTAAGTCCTACTGGATAGTTCCAGGTGGCGCGTCACTACACTTGTGCAGATGAGACAGGAGAACATCAATTCAGATTATCAAAAAATATCTATTTTCCCCATCCAATATTCTGTTGGCAAAGGTTACTTTCCAGCTCCAGATCTCGCTTGTTTTGTTACAAATTATGTAACTGCTGACTTACATTTGTATACAGGTAATACACACCTGTAGACAGGCAATGATACTAAATAAAAACAAACCACAACACCATGAATATTACATTTGAAGGCAGAGAAGTGAAGATTGTTGACAGTAGATCACCTAAGATGTGTTACCTGGACAACTGACTTCAGGGCTGGTTCACTGTCAATAGGGAGGTGCAAGTGTTTGTGTGAGTAAAAAACAAAACACAGATGCTAACAGTTCCTCCGTGAGGGACAGAGTCTAGGCTCTCGGCTGTGTACAAAGCGGCAATAATTATTTAAATGTTGATAATACACATAACACTCAGACATAGAGAGAGAGAGACACATAACACTCCATATACCAACATGTGATGTAGCATGCACGTACTGAAGATGTGGTCCACGAAGGCAATTAAGACTCTTACACCAGGGGCGGAACCAGACGTCATTCGGGGCTTTGCCCCAACCTAGGAACTGTCAGATTTTTATTTTGAGTTTAGATAGGGTCCTTCCACAGTTGATGGGAGTGCGCAAGGATATATATTTTTTCATTCATTTGAGTGCAAAATACCGTTTTTGGAGCTTTATGTAATAAAAACATGACATTGGACTCATATTGTTATTCTGTGCAGTCAGACATAAGTTTGTTACATGTCTGGTTTGTTTACTATGCAATTGGCTATATGCACACGACAATAATATAAACAGAATATTAATTTTCTGAATTTACTGTCAGTGTCACATAACCGCTCATCTCACATTCCATTCGCTATTCACCTCTAGTCAGTCTACTTCTGCCAGGCAGCGGCCAATACGACAGTAGTAGGGGAGACCGGGGATGGAAGTAACACCTTTTGTGTGAGCGTCAGTAATTCAGTGGTTGTTTGTGCTTGGTCTCTCAAACTTTGATACATACTACCCATATCTGTCTTCTATAAATATAACTCACTTGGACATCTACTACACAATCACAGATTATGTGAGTTACATTACGTCATTTAGCAGACGCTCTTATCCAGAGCGACTTACAGTAAGTACAGGGACATTCCCCCCGAAGCAAGTAGGGTGAAGTGCCTTGCCCAAGGACACAACATAATTTTGACACGGCCAGGAATCGAACCAGCGACCTTCTGATTACTAGTCCGATTCCTAACCGCTCAGCCACCTGACTCCCGGCACTAACTCACCTGAGTTAGTACCAAATACAAAGAGTTTCATTGTTACAACCTACCCCACAACTGGGGTGAGGTGTAACACTAGCTGGGGATGGATCTAACAATGAGAGGTAATTTGTTCTTTTCTGATTGGTCAAACTGACAGTGTTACAACTTACCCCGTGTTACATTACTCCCGGGTCTCCCCTAATTATTGCCGGCTACACATGGTCGATTATTTTGTTTGTGAAAATATTGATATTGATTTGGGGACAATGACATGGCTGGATAGCTGGATAGTCTTTCTGTCAAACATACTGTCAAATTATATTTACTGTTTGTCAACAGTACACATTGTTATTGCCTTTGAATCAGTCACTGTCTCAGCTCACAGCAGGCATATGCGTTAGGCCTATAGGCTAATTAGCTAGCGTTTTGTAAATAAATAAAAATGTTGCACCATAACTATTATTATTAGCTAATTATTTGCACTTGCACAAATTCTCCCAAATATATTTTGCAGTTGCTCAATTTCGGGAATGTAGCTATGTGACCAAAATGGTCGCCATTAGCCACTTTTGCAATGCTAGCTAACTATAATTAAAACATCAATGCAAAGCATTAATAAATGTAATCTTACTTGCTGCTACTGTAGGCTAATCTAAACTCCGACTGTCCATGATGAACCGTTGATGAGTGAGTGACGCAAGAGAGAGGACAGAGTTCAGGTTGTTGATTGGATATTGCGAATATCTTGCTGATTTTGATGCAGATATCAACCAGACCTACTTTCGTAAATTGTGAATTATATTTCTAAAACAAAAATTGTGCAATGCTGGGAATTATAATAGCGTACGTACTAACATTGCAGTGACCGAGGGTGCATATGCGCCTAAAATGACAACCCACATTTTTACTTAAAGGATTTGGGGCTTTTGAGAAAACATTCTGGGCTCAAGCCCCAGAAGCCATCCCCTCGCTCCGCCCATGTCTTACACTAATATCACACTTCTGCCCAGATGCACACGCATACGCTACAGGCTTGGACATCTGTCTTAACTAGGCTACTGTGTCATTTGATGAGCGTTATTTTTTTGTGCAATTGCTAATCGCTGAAGCTAATACCACTTCTCAGATCACTATAATAAATAGAATTTGTTGTTGTCTTGAGGAGGCATGATGGCTTGTTAGTGTTGCACTTAATAACAAAATGGCATGATTTATGACGGGAAAGAGATCATCTTAAAATCAATAGGCTATTCTTAACAAGTGCAATCATCAAAGAAGGGTAAAAAGTCGCAGGTTTTATACTTGATAATGGTGGTCAGATTTGTTTACCTCTTTATTATACGTCTGTAGTGCCATCAATGCGGCATTTTGATCCCCTGTTTCCATGTTTTCTATGATGGCATTTAAATCCATTTTCACTGCTGTATTCCAAGTGCACCCGAATGTTACCCGTCTCGCCTTGAATCATGTACGATCTCTTCCGAAGTCAATATTCATATGAGTCGGTCTGTAATCCGCACTCCTCGGGTCTGGTGCCTGGGATTCGAAAACCGGGGATGATAAGATTAGGGAAAGATTACGAGTTAACATCATAGGATCATGGGATTTGTAGTTTCCAGCCTTACAAGCTAGGCAAAGTGCACAATCTTCTCAAACCGTTTTTGTCCGTATGAATTACAATGAGACAGATGCCGTCCATTTTACTTTAACTAACACTGTCAGCTATAACAACTCTGGCATTTGAGTCATATTGAATTTTTAACAAATCATTCTATATTGTCCCTCACAAGCCACTTACCTTGCCTTGACTTTACAGCTTTTTTTTGTAGCATTTTAATCCAGTCTACTAATTCTGCTTAAATGTTGCACTCATATCTTTCGACCAACCGCTGTGATGAAAGAGAGCTGATATTATTTGTGCGGACAATTTACTGACTTGACTGAGTCATGGATTGTATGCAATAGCGAGGGCTAGCGTAGGCCTATAATTAATATGACCTGACAGAGAAAGCGTTTTTTTCACGACGTACGTGAGAAATACTTGACATAACTTTGTCACCTCATGCAGCGTGCAACGGCCAGTTGCCAATACTCTGTCTGGCCGTTGAAGTGGAGACATTTGAGCCCTGCTACACTAGCCTACATAGGATTTTCCTAAATTGGGAACGGCTATTGAAGATAATATCACCACGCGGTAGGCTATGAAATCAACGTCACTTGGTAGGTTATAGTAGAGTTCATTAAGAAGTATGACACTGATTTTGTGTGCTTTGTTGGTCCGTTCTCGTCATGTTTAGACGTAAAATCCATCATAACTACACAGCTAATAAATAAGATTGTGACTGTCTCAGGCAGAGAAGTTGTGCATTGTGAATGAAACTGACTCATTCATTACTTCAAGTAAAATCTTTGTAACCAGTCACCAGTTAGGCCAACACACTGACCACGGCCAGTAAACCAAGAGAAAGCTGAGATCCTGACTATGGAGACAATTCCTTTGCTACACAAAGACATCCATTACAGGTCAAGCTTTGACTGGAGACCGAAGCTAAAACTCACTACCTGGGGGAATGAGGGTCAAGGTACGAATTAATTAGAACATCTCTTTATTGATGTGACAGAGAATAGAGAGATGGAGAGGCATGTGGTGGAATGGTGCTACTTTCTTCTGTTCACAGAAGAGGAGCTGTTTATCCAGCAAGCTGTTGTAATTGTTGAAGACGCCATACATGTAGTACTCGCTGACTTTTCCACGTTGTATTTAACAATGTTTTCAAGTTTTGAAAGTTTTTCAGAAACTTGTTCAATTTGTACTAGAAACTTGTTCCGCTATGTGTGTGTTTTTTCTGTAGTATCGATCCATAAACCACCGCATGGACTTCCGATCACTCATATTGTACAGTTGGTACTTCTCCAGACCCTGTCAATGGTACAGATACAGGCAAATAGTGTGTGTGTGTTGATAAACTGCTGTGAGTGGTGAAACTTGTTGTGCATGACTTATTTTGTGCCATTAATTCATCCATAAATATTTTATTACATCCATAATTTGATTGCAAATGTTTGCACAAGTTGAGCATTTTTCTCCACTGCGCAAACTGTAGCCCACCTTTTGCAGTACATCATTTTACAATCTTCAAGTTACTTTTATGTGTATCTTGTCAGGGGGCTGAACGTGGTCATCACAGTGCTTCTGGCCCTGGCCTTCATAGAGAAACCAACATCCCTTACTGTGACCTCAGACCTGCGCTACAGACAGCAGAAAGCTACATGGGACCCTCCCTGTGGCCTTACAGAGACCATTGAGATTGCCTGCCTCCTCACGTTGAGTCTTGATCTCCTTCTCAAGGTATAGACTTAGATTTATAGACTTAGATTTATAGAATCAGATTTATAGAATCAGATTTATAGACTCAGATTTATAGACTTAGATTTATAGACTTAGATTTATAGACTTAGATTTATAGACTTAGATTTATAGACTTAGATTTATAGACTAAGATTTATAGACTTAGGTTTATAGACTAAGATTTATAAACTCAGATTTATAACTCAGTTTAATGTGTTAGGGTGGGATCTGTTTTGGTTCTAATACCATGCTACCTCAATGTTGTTTACTTCGTAGTTGTATCTAATTGGCCGAGAGGAATTCCTGAAGTGTAAATGGCTAATAGGCAACATGGTGGTCATCACAGTGTCTATTGCTGATTGGATGTTATCCCTGGGTCTGGCTTGTGATGGCGTAAGTCAACCCAGATACTTTATATATTGTGAATCTGTTTACTTGAAACAGAGATGTATCCTGACGTGTGATTACATTCTTGACTACAGACAATGAGAATTAGAAGAATTTTGCGTCCATTCTTCCTCCTTCAAAACTCATCTTTAATGAAGAAAACCTTGAAATGCATCAAGAGGACAGTACCTGAGATTGCAAGGTAGCTAGTGTTCCATTGTTGATGTAGAGCGTGACAGTTGTATAATCAAAAGATTGTGAGATTCAGATTTTTGGTGACATCTGTATTGATTTAACTGTTTTAGGCGTGTGGTGTTGGAATGCACTAGGCAGCTCGCTAATCTAAAAATCTGTAGGTTGTGAGATTAAGCCTCACATAGGGAAGTTTTTTGCTTCTAAACTTTAGATTGTAATATTGATACACATGCATTTACGTACACTATGTACACATTCATTCATGCATTTTAGCACACTAAGCAGCATCTCAGTATCATAATCTGCACTGGGCATAAGTCTGGACCTCACAGATACCAGGTGGTTCTTTTTAATCTTATACCCTGTGGGGGGAGGGCCTCAGACATAATGCATGTCTCACGTGTCATCTGAAGGTCACGAGTTCGAGCCTCACACAAGGCAGGTTTTTAGAAAAAACATGACATTACAAAATTACTAAATGTTACAAAATGTAAAGAAGGGGCACATGAAAGGTACATTCCTGAAGGTATTCAAAATTTGAGATTTTCAGCCAGATTCCTTTTTTATTTATTTATACCAGGCGATTAGCGACGTTTGCACAACATCTGCTGACCTGGGTGGGTGGAGGGGCACAGACATGTAGCATGCCATGCATAATCTGATGGTGAAGTAAAATTCTTCTTTCTTGCCAGTGTGATGTTCCTTGTGGTTCTACATGTGTTCCTGTTCACCATGTTTGCTATGCTGTTGTTTGTCCGGGGCGAGGTAGGTTAAACTTGTTGACATTTTCTTAAATTCCTTTTAGTAGCAAGCGAGACAGCTTAGTATGGCCTTTCAGGAATATGTATGTTATTATATATCAGCACCAGCAACAACACAGAGAACTGATGATTATTAGAAAATAGTTCTGAGTTAGTGAAAGCTGATGGTGAGTGTTTACGTGTGTTTGGATTTTTTTCACCAGAACCCAGAAGAGAATAAGGAATGGGACTTCTATTTTAGAAACTTTCCTCAGTCACTCACATCACTGCTAGTCCTGCTGACCACTGCCAACAACCCAGACGGTAAAGTACTGGAACACACAGACACACACCTGCACGTATAGGCGCCCGAACATATGCTCTGAACTGTTTTAAATATATATCTCATCCTCAAAACTGTTTATGGTTTGCCGTCTCTGACAAACATCCTCCCTGCTACAAATTTGCCCTATACCTCCTCTTTGCTATAATACCATGGGATTCCACCTGGTTAGAAAACCAAAACAGCAGCATCATGGCAGTTTAGATTATGACTCTTGCTTTCTCTCTGTTGTGTAGTGATGACACCGGCGTATTCCCTGAACAGAGCCTTCTCAGCTTTCTTCATGCTCTTCAGTGGCTTCGGTTTGTCTACAGAATGGATTGTTCATATGCTCATATGTGTTTGTATTAATGCAAATTATTTATCAAATATCCTATTTTAGCCTGGTGTGTTTACTGTAATCCGTAATCTACAGTAATCTTCAATGTTTTTTATATACTTCAGGAACTTTTTTTCTGATGAATCTTGTGACGGCTATCATCTACAATCAATTCAGGGGATACCTAGTGGTAAGTCAGAGTAGATCTGTCTTTAGAAGGTTTGTTTAGACTATAAGTTTTCACGAGCCATTCATTTTAATTGTCTGTTTGTATCATCTATCACAAAACAAAAGGTATGTCCTTAATGTACTGAATATAATATAATAAAATTGCATTATTTTGATGAACATTTATTCATACAGGTTGATAGAGCATATAGTTTGTGTTAGTGTTGTGTTCCTTCATGGTGCTGCAGATGTCAATCCAGACATCCATCTTGAGGAGGCGGCTGGCTATCAGGGCTGCGTTTGAGCTGCTCCATGGACAGGTCTTCCAGGAACGCAGCCACACCGAGGAAGACACGAGGTAAGGCTGCATGGGGGTACAAAGCTCCCTCTGCAAAGTGTTTGGACAGGAAAATATTTGTGTGTGTGTGTGGTAGTATGTTTGTTACTTTTGACCATAGACTATATAAAAGATGGACGTAGTCATCGTGATGTCACCCATTGGTTTGTGAAAGCCAATTTTGAAGCCTTGATTTTTACACTTCCTGGTCGCCATCTTGGGTTTTTGGAAGTGACCATATTTGGACAAGAGGGCGAAGTTGTGGAGGGGCGAAGGGCGGGTCCTTGGGCGGGTCTGACTGAGAAGCCACCTCGCTAACGGTCTTTCTCCTCTACTTGCCTCTATGCATGCACCTGGCTAGTAAACCGTGCAAAGTCACCCTAACCCTTGAATGCTAGACATTTGATGATGTCTAGCAAAGCAATGGAAATCAAATACCTGTAGTATAGTGCTAAACTTTAGGCTACTAAAGAAACGGATGGAGCGTGTGTTGATTTTGTACCTCCCGCATTATAATACTGTATAAGTGATTAGCAGAATTAAAAACTGATTAACAACAGGTTCAGGCGGTGTATTGGTGAAAAGGGGAATGCAGTTTTTGCATAAAGTGCCTGTGATGCAGCATGTATCCATTTTTCACAAACACAAGTAGCTCATCAAACAACAACACACCTGTACAAAACTCCACCTCCTTGAGTCCTGAGCAAGATCGGACGATTATCAACTTCATAAAGTGCCTGGTTCGAGAGATACTCAAGCCACAGACACACATACACACAGAGAATCTTGGAACTATGGATGATACACTGACTGTGGGGTTGAAGAGTTTACATCCTTGATGTTGAGTACTGTAGGTTTAATTCATACCATTTTAATCCATATTTAATGAAAATGGAATGTGGTTTTATACATTACATTTAGTCATTTAGCAGACGCTCTTATCCAGAGCGACTTACAGTAAGTACAGGGACATTCCCCCCCGAAGCAAGTAGGGTGAAGTGCCTTGCCCAAGGACACAACGTCATTTTGGCACGGCTGGGAATCGAACTGGCAACCTTCAGATTACTAGCCCGACTCCCTCACCGCTCAGCCATCTGACTCCCAGTTGTGTTACAACTGTAACACAAAATGTTTGTCTCTTTCAGTGAGTGTGTTCTGGTCAAGACTGTTGTGAAGGTGATGAAGAGGGTGAAAATAAACGATTACTACAGAAAAGCCATCATCAGGGTGATTTGGCAGTGTTCTTTTTCTCTCTCTCACTTATTTACAGTTTTTGTTTTACAATCGCAGGACCCATTTGTCAATACTTAGGTCACATTTTCAAAACTCTTCATACAGTGAGCACAACAGCAGTCTGTCAGCTAAACTGTGGATAATTTCTCATTGCTTTTTCACAAAATACATTAGTTGACAACATCTTTCAAATCACATGAACACATCACTCAAGCCCATTTGCACGTTTATATACTCTTTTCAAAACTGTTGAACTTACGTTTTAAACATAACATAACACAAAATAGACTGCAATTTGCTACATTTCTACAGAAAATATACAAATTTCAAAAGTTATATACTATCATAACAATTAGACCAATTCGCTCCCTCCTCGAAGCAATGAAAGCTGGTTTCCTGGACATATCAGCAGAAGATAGTCAGGGATGGACCAGGCATGCCAAAAGTTTTTTCCCAAGGTGTATTACCCAAGATGACATAAGATATGATGTGGATGAGCACCTGTGGCCAAATGTAAATGACAGGGTTGCCTAGCATTGCTATTGTATCTGTAGATGGGGTACAACTTACTATATTGTATTTTGAATATTAAATAAATAAATAAAATATTTGTCAGTGTATCTTCGGCAATTGATATGTCATATCGATGCATATTGCACCATGTCTGATTCATTCCTGTAAGACATACTGCAGTGAAATCTAAACAGTAGAGAGGTGTCATGTTTGTTTTGTAAAGAGATTTTACGATAACATTGTGTAATGCTACCTGTTGCTGATGTTTTTTAAGTCAGTGATTTATGAGTAGTGTGCTTGTTGTGTGACAACCTTTGCAAGTGTAATGGAAGTAGAGTTGATAGGAGACATGTATAAAGTGTCTTGGTAGTTTAGTGAATTATGGATTGGAAAATAACTGCTGTGCCAAGCTGAAATGGGTTTGGAGAACTGTGTATGAAGAGTTTAGAAAATGTGACCAAATTATTCAGAAACAGCTCCTAGCGATTGCAAAAAACTGTTGGAAAGAAAATGAAGGATGACCCCATCCCAAGTGATAAGAATATCCTGTAACTGATGTCTCCTCAGAAAGCCCACCAGTCGTACTGTGGCTACCTTGGCCGGAAAGCTTTCCAGGAACTGTTTGACGAGTTGGACAAGGACAGGATCAAAGAGGTAGCTATCACACGGTTTGGACAAGAGCACCTTGGAATACCACTCCTCAAGTGCCTGGCTGCTTGATTTTCTGCACCTCAAATAGAAGACAAGTTATAGTATATGGTCCCACTGTATTCAGTTTGATAGAGTTTAGTATTTTAGTAGTCAGATGGCTGAGCGGTTAGGGAATCAGGCTAGTAATCTGAAGGTTGCAAGTTGTGCAAAATTACGCTGTGTCCTTGGGCAAGGCACTTCACCCTACTTGCCTCGGGGGAATGTCCCTGTACTTACTGTATTCGCTCTGGATAAGAGCGTCTGCTAAATGACTGAATGTAAATATAGGTGAGGTATTAAAGCCCCGTTAAACAGACCAGTACCATAATCATATTTGCCTCTATTAGAGTCTAAGTTAAGCACGGGTGGTAATGGTCCATAAACCTGAGTCACCACAGTTTAGCTGCTAGCACTGCCTAGCAAATTTAGTTGGTACATGGTAGTACTATTTCCTGTTTCTGTAAGTAAGAATATTTTAGAAGATAAACAGTGACAGACATTGGAAAGATAAAGTGAGGAAAGCCTGTAATTGGCGAATATCAAGATCCATCTCTGTTGTTGAATTTTTTGCCTTCCATAACAGAATCCTGTCTTTATTCATTAATTCATCTTGACAAGCACCTATGGTCATACTGACAACATTCCTTACTTCCTTCCATTCTTCCTTTATTACTGTAAGTCATTCATTCATTCATGAATCCCAGGGTTTCCCTTCAGCACTTTGCAGCTAAGACGGCCGCCTAAGCAACACACGCCTGCCGCCTTAACTACGTCAAAAAAAATAAAATATATATTTGTTTTCTCCCTTTCATTCCAAACCGTGACCAACGGCAGTCTCCCTTCTCTGCCGAACGCATTAGTCTATCGCACAAACAAGCGAAGCGATAGACTAATAGACCCTCCAACAAGCAATAGACGACCCCCCCCCCAGTCTGACGGCAAACCACACACTACCACCTGAACTAACAAATGTTCTGCGGGAAACCCTGAATCCCTCATCTACTCCCATTACAGCATCCTGTGTTGCCCAAATACTCCAGCAGGAGCCTGCAGAGAGTCCAACGTGTCTTCAGCCAGCATTACATTACCGTGGTGGGGAACATGGTGGCTCTGTCTAATGTCATCTGCATTGGTGTGAGTTCATTACACCCTGGTGTAGATGCAGTACTACTGGTAGTGCTTACTACTGTGTTCTCTATGTCTCTGTTCAATGCTCAGATGTCTACTTTTATTGTGAAACTCGTATCATTAGAAAGGGTTAAGGTCCACTGGCATCATTAGAAACTAACATCTCATTACTGGGATCGTTAGAAACTCACTTCTCATGACTTGTCTGGGATCTAACCCGTTTGTCACTTTTAAGAGTTCACATAGCTTTCTGCAAAACCCTGCCACTGCAATCTTGCGAGATGGAGGTACTGCATCTAGATGTTAGCATGCTCATCATCATCAAGAGACATTAGCAACCTATATGAATAGTAGTTAGGTAGTTCAACACTAAATGGGATGAGGAGAATGTAAAGAACAATCGATCATAAAGGAAACTGTACAGAGAATCCCATCATGTTTCATGTAGTTCTGGACTGTTTTTTAATGTATTGCTGTTTGAGGTACAGTCTGTCAACATAGCTACAATGTTGTGAGTGGTGTAATAGCTATTTACTGGATTAAACCTGGTTTGCCACTGCTGCATCCACAATGTGAGCAATTTCATGCTCTCAGATAATCCTGGTGAATGATTCAGAGAAGAAGCTGTCTGAAAGAGAGGACTACTATTTAGAGGTAAACACAAATTTTGTTTGTATACCTTCTTGGATTGATAATACCGTATTAAGTTATGTTGTATCATGTAATCTTGTTTCATCCGTCTCAATGCTAGCAATGTACACCACCCATATTTATTATCAGTCACTGTGTTATGTTTTTAACTCTATTTCTGTTATTTGTTCATGTTTGGGTTTCTGTTCACTCACTGTTGAAATGATGAAACGTTATTACGTTCAAAACATTACATTACCATTAACGATGCACTGTGTAAGTGTCTGTGTGTGTACATGTGTGTGTAAGTGTCTGTGTGTGTACATGTGTGTGTAAGTGTCTGTGTGTGTGTAAGTGTCTGTGTGTGTACATGTGTGTGTAAGTGTCTGTGTGTATCTCTCGGTCTGTGCCTCTTTGTGTATTTGTCTCTGTCTTTGTGTGCTCTGTGGCTTTTACAGACAATAAACAGTTTCTTCATTGCCTGCTACCTGCTTGAGATGGGGCTGAAGATGGTAGCTTTTGGCCTGAGGGGCTATGTGTCCTACAGCAGTAACATCTTTGATGGATCCATCACACTCCTTCTGCTGGTATGTGCTCTCCCCAGCCCTGACTTCATTATCTGGAACCCACCCTTTCATCTCTAAAACCCACCCTTTAATTCTCTAAAATGCACACTTTCATTCTATAAAATACACCTTTTCTTTTTTTCAGGTATACTTCAGTTCATTCTAATGCCTCTTTTCATTCTCTTAAGTTGCATCTTTTTGTTCTGAAAAAATGTTGTCTTAAACAAAACAGCTACTTGATTTTGTCTTATTTTTCTATTACAACAGGGTCTCCAGATATCCATATTCGCCACCTATCGGCTGCCCTTCTCCCAGTGGTGAGATCTAGTCTTTTTATAATTAATATTTTACGTGTAAGTCAGAGGCTTTTTATAAATTTTCAGGCTTTTGGTTACCACAATCCTTAATGACCTAATAATAGCTCAACAAGCCTCACATCAGTACACCCTTTATCCACACGCGTTAGCAAACATATACTATGTTTATTTTAATATCAGGCAGTTACATACACTGTTCACTGTTACCTCTGTGGAACATGTTTACAAAAGAACAGGGCTCATCCGGGATTTGAACCCAGGACCTCTCGCACCCTAAGCGAGAATCATACCCCTAGACCAACGAGCCTGCCTGAGAAGTGGTCAAATACTATTTAAACCCCCTCCTTCTTCGACTTTTGCTTTGGTGATGTGGCAGATTTCTGTCCCTCTACTGGTAACTTGGTAGTTATACTTGATTCAAAACTACATCATAATGGTCAGTCAGGTCAGGGATTCTTGCACCCAAAGCAAGAATCATGCCCCATGCACCAACGAGCCCAATGGGTCAATTCCAACGAGCCCAATTGAGCAATTCTTAGAAGTCTCTGACTTTCACTATCCCTCCCACTGGCAACACTGGGTGTTCCAGCGGTGCTGTCAGGTTACATTAGTGAAACAGTGTCACTTTGACCTCTAGTGGTGGTTTGGGGGAAATGCACTCTAACTCCATCTTGTAACTGAAAATGCACTGCAATTTGTCAACGCATTAAAAGCTCATACAAAATGGCACATACACTGTATGTGCATGTTTGCTGTAGAGCAATATTATGTTAATTGTTTAACTAGTGTGTGTGTCTCTTTGTGTGTGTGTATGTGTGTGGTGTTTGTGTGACAGGAACCCGTCCCATGAAGGCCTGCTGCCTCTGTGGGAGATGAGCCGGCTGCTCAACATGCTGATCATATTTCGCTTCCTCAGGATCATCCCTAACATCAAGGTACATGCACTGAACCACAATCTAATACACCTTACATGTCTGTCTCGTTAGTCTAGGGGTATGATTAATCTCAAACTTTGAGTAATTTGCTAGGCCTCTTATTCTGTCCCAACCACCAGCTGATGGCCCTGGTGGCCAGCACCCTAATGGACCTGGTGAAGAACCTCCGAGCCTTCGCTGGGATTCTGGTGGTTAGTGCTGGTGTACCATCATGATGTCACAATCATCATGATGTCACAATCATAAGGAGATGTGTGGTGGGACCATGTCCCACTGACAGGGAAAGTGATCACTGGAGGAGTATGTGCAATCTAATAGTGAACTGGCTGAAACTGGCTTTTTTGGATGAGCTGTTTTACCTTAGTTAATAGGAGGTACAAATAGTCTATGTCAAAACAGAAGTGTGACACCACTTGGGGCGGTGTTACCGTGACCAACAAGACGAACAGAATCCTTTGACCGCCATTGCTCTAAGTTTTTACAATTCATATTCAGCTAAACAGTACTTGTAAATCAGCATCTGAATTAAAATGTAACGAGAAGTGGGCAGTGTAGTTGATGAAAATGTGCTTATTTTATTGATGAAACTGGTCATTTGTAAATTTGCTCAGACTTTTCGATAACCTAGCTTGCATAGCAGTGCAGTGCAGACACTAGTTGCTGCATTTGATCATAATCCTATCAAATGAGTGAAATGACAAACACAAATGTTATGAGCTATTGAGCCTATATTGAACACAAATGTAATACACAAGCACTATACAGCAAAAGTTTATAAAATGTTGCGCTGATAATGCCAGTGTTGTCATACTGCTGCGAGTCCAGGGTATTGCCCAATAGCCAAGAAAACACGCATCTCAACCTCGTGTTCTTAGCGTTCTTCGGATTGATAAACAGCCTTCAGACGGGCTCTGCTTTGTGTTAGGCGCTGCCGTGCTAGCGTTGCTGGAAAGATGAGACGTATACAGTGACGTCATGGCGTGGCTCTGTGGTGGCTCTCTAGCCCGTGGAAAAGCAAACCGGTTCTTAGAAGGCTCGCCAATTGAACTAGTTCCGAACTGGCTCTAGCACCAGCTCCGAACTAGCTCTCGGTTCACTTTGGTGGAAAGGGGGTATGTGCTGACTCCCATACAGGTGCTGAGAACAGACTGATTGTCCCTGTGGGGTTTACCGTTAAACACAAGAGAGGAACAAGGCTGGGTGGGATTTAAATCTTGTTAAAATACCTCCTACAAATACGATTAGTTTTTTGGGGTGCACTTGATTGACCAAATTCACTTCTGTGAAATTAAATGGACCATACTTCTTTTTTAGGTGGTTACGACTATTATTAGGTCATTCAAAGTTTCAAATAATCATAGTGTTGTGTTCACGATCTCTGCCAGGTGGTGTATTACATGTTTGCGGTGGTTGGAATCTGGCTCTTCAGAGGGGTCATCACTGCACCTGCTACTGGGAGGTATAGGACATGCTAGACCAGATAAATGGTCTCTTATTCATTTGAAGGCGCATGTTATTTTCTATTTATTCATTTTCCTGTCTTACAGTGTGACTAATGGAACAGGGAAGATTAGTTCCAACTCAACTGTAGTATGTGGTTCATACGAGCAGCTGGGATACTGGTCAAACAACTTTGATGACTTTGCAGTGAGTTAACAGAAACCCAACCCTCAAGACAGAAGGTATATTGACTGTGGAATAAACACCAATGTCGGGTGACATTGGTTTCACAGGTTCACCAAAGGTCTCAGCCTGTGGTTTTGTGCTTTGTTTCCAGTCTGCGCTGGTCCTGCTCTACAACATCATGGTGGTCAACAACTGGAACGTCTTTCTAGATGTCTACTCCCGATACACCACTGAGTAATATAACACAAATTCATTAATTCCTTCATTATTTTATTCACATTAATACACACCTGGGTAAGGTCACACCAACAACATTTCTTACTTCCCTCTAGATAAAGAAATGTATTAATTCACTTGTAAACCAAAGTGAGTGTCCAGTCCCACCCCTTTTTGCCTTAAGCCGGGTGTACACTGTGTAATAGTCCTTTGAGACTGTTGCTTGTCAGACTGTACGAACATGATCCCCGCTGTAAGCCATGACACACTAGGATCTCATTTGTCATTCATGTCAGACTGTATGACAGTCAAGACGTGAAAAACGGATGCGCAGAAGAAGACTGGTATGGAGTTTTACGTCATCAATCCGTGATACGTTTGGTGACAGTGAGCCGCATTCACCTGCAAATTTACAATGGTAGTTAGCAGCATACAAAACATCTGAATCTGAAATTTGATCAATGTCTTGTTTTGATAATAAATACAGACACATCTTGTCAGAATCAGAATGTAAGTTAACACAAACACAGAATTTAAAGTGGCAGGAAGGTGCATACATTAAACATATACGGATCTTAATTTTTTAGTAGAAAAAGCAGAATGTATAAATACAATTTTAAAAGTCTAATACTAAAGAGTTAAACATATCCTAAAGAGCTAAACAATGTAGATATAAAATATATATAACTATACAATATAAAATATGACATGTTACAAAGTTACAAGATATGAAATCGGGCAGCATAGTGCAAAATTAATTGTGCAAATAGGTGGTGAATGGACTTATAAATATAGACAAAGTGGTATATCAGTGTGAGTCCTTGGCCTTGGTCCTCGAAGGTCCTAAAGGGTAGTCAGATTGCAGCCAATCACCTTCTCAGCAATGCGGATGATACGCTGCAGTCTGCTCTTGTCCTTGACTGTGGCAGCAGCGTACCAGATGGTGATGGAGGAGGTGAGGATGGACTCAATGATGGCTGTGTAGAAATGCACCATGAAGACGCACTATGTACGTCATCAGGTTCTGCATTCCTATTGGTTTATGATTCGAGAATTGTCGTAGGAGAAGAAAATCCTAAAACACTGCCAAAATTTAATCTGAGGTTAAATTTTATTGCAACGTCCATTATTCGGAGGGCAGGGAACATGTCAAACTATTGATCAAAGACTCCCGATTTTAGCCTAGGATTATAGGAATATTTTAAGATTATAGGAATCTTTAAGGATTCTCAATTTGTCTCAGACGACCATACCGTGGCCAAAATCTTACAGTGTGCAGCCGGCTTAAATCATACATTCATTAATTTTTTCATTCATTCATCCAAGCATTCCTCCATCTATTCTACTAATCACACATATGCATCCACGCATATTCAGCCATTTGTTAACCTACTTTCTTCATTTGTTCGAGTTGATATTTTCTGATGTTAATGACGTCCACTTCATGTCTAGGTGGTCGAAGCTCTACTTCATAGCCTGGTGGCTCACATCCTCTGTCATGTGGGCTAACCTGTTCGTG
This sequence comes from Thaleichthys pacificus, assembly GCA_023658055.1. NCBI lineage: Eukaryota > Metazoa > Chordata > Actinopteri > Osmeriformes > Osmeridae > Thaleichthys > Thaleichthys pacificus. The sequence continues at coordinate 1,699 of CM042870.1, read as the reverse complement.
GCATTTATTCTGGAGGTAGGGCTTAAACACTGCTCCTTCCTGGAGATAGAAATAACACACTGTTCCATCTTGGAGGTGCAGTTAACACACTGTTCTATCTTGGAGGTGGAGCTAGCACACTGTTCCATCTTGGAAGTGGAGCTAGCACACTGTTCCATCTTGGAAGTGGAGCTAGCACACTGTTCTATCTTGGAGGTGGGGCTAACACACTGTTCCTGGTGTGTGTGTGTGTAATGTCAATCTTTACCCAGAACTTCATCTATAAGTGGGATCGTAGCCAAACTCAATCCATGTCTGATGTAGTGAGGGCTGACGTGGCGACCACAGTCCAGCTGATGTTCAGGTACAACACAATTTTGTTCATTTATTTATTTAATTGTGTTTATTCTCTTGTGTGTGTAAAAGCGGAAATATCCTTCACAATAAGTATGTGTATGCATACGCTGAATGACTCTGCACGTATCCGTTGTTTGGTTGGTGCGTACTTTTTGCACGTCTCCCTGGCACTATTTGTCCACATAGGTAAGGTGCAATACCAACAGACATTGTGGGGCGAGATAAAAACAGGAAGGAACACAAAAGTAGTAATACACAACGACGGTACATTTTAAAGAGCATATCTGTGAGCTGGCTCGCAATTAAACATAAAGACATACAGTACATTACCAAAATACTGTACCTCTTCCTCTGTTGCCATAGTCACTGCTGTTGTACAAAATCTGAAGTAGTTGTCAACGTATTTAGTCACAAAAATGTTGCTTCCTCCAAGTGGATCATGTTTACAAAGAACGCAGTTGAGTATGTGAACAATGCCGCATGTGTAGCCGGTGTGAATCGGTGAAACTCACTCCTCAAGTATGTAGCAGGCCACCCGCGTCATAGAAAAGCTAGCTTTTCTTTGGCGTAGCTGGTAGTGGTCGCGCTTGGGATGGCGTGTTCGATTCTCGGTGAAGGATGAACACGGTCCGGAAAACTCTGACAGAGCTTGCAAGACCACGACTGTTGCATACACAGACACAACGCCCAAGGAGTACTAACAACCACTACACATGCATATCTTTTGCGTACCTACCATGTACATATGTACATGTATGAAACTGGTGTATGTCAGCCATCTGGGAGTCAGATGGCTGAGTGGTGAGGGAGTCGGGCTAGTAATCTGAAGGTTGCCAGTTCAATTCCCAGCCGTGCCAAATGACGTTGTGTCCTTGGGCAAGGCACTTCACCCTACTTGCCTCGGGGGGAATGTCCCTGTACTTACTGTAAGTCGCTCTGGATAAGAGCGTCTGCTAATGACTAAATGTAAATGTATGTCAAGGCCTTTACCCTTAATTCTGTAACTGTGCACAGGGAGCTTGGAACACTAGACATTCTTTTGTGATTATAGTATTAAAGTGAATTGAATACTATATTGTATGATCCACAGCAACTTCTGTTTCGAAGAACACGTGTAACCAGGACACAAACACGTGTTAACTGTGTTTATTTACTGTCTGATCTCTGTCTCCAGGGAGCGGATGCTCGAGCCAACAGAGGAGGAGCTTGTCTCTCAGCTACTCCAGCATCCACACCTACATCTCACCATGTGACCTTCTCAAGCTCCGTCACCTTCCATCACACCAAACCTCTCCTCCTCATTGTAACATTTAACCTAAATACCTCATTCCAGGCATGGGTATGTAATGTTGTGAAGAAGCAT